>JAGVSP010003253.1:0-24406 GCA_022494985.1 Micrasema minimum | reverse complement strand
GAAAATTATATCCATCTATGGTGAAGGAAATTTTAATAACTCAAGTATTTAATAAGAGCGAATTTTCTTTATGATGAATTATTAATCATGTATCATCCTTCCTTGAATGTTTTACTAAATGATGAAAAATGCCCAATTTATTATTTCAAAATCTTGACATTCTGTTTACTTTTGAAAGATTTTCAATAAGCTCTCAAAAATCTTGAATAAAGGATGCTATTTCTGTTTTTTTCCCTTTTCCGCACCCAATGGTGCATAAGGCACTGCATCCGTACACCAAATGCAGTGTATCTTGATCATTTTATAATATTATTGTTAGATTATCAATCTTACGCTTCAGTACCAGTCCAAGGTATCACGCATGAAATATTAATGAAAATCACATGTAAATAAATAGTTCATGTTAACTCCCTACGGGAATCGAACCTGCGACCTGATGCGCGTTAGCCAAATTGGCTACCATTATCCTACGAGGCGGATATAATTAATGAAGTATGTTCTTTATTTTAGTTTCAAATTTAAACACGTGTTTAAGAAGAATCTTATTCTATATTTATTTCTTATTATTATGAAAGTGATTTCCACAATTATTAAAAAATAAAATCGCTTTTTTATTTAAGAATACAGTATATTTAATGGTTCAATTTTATTACCACTTAAAATTCAAATTTATCAGGCTCCTTTTGCATATTAAAACTTTTCATAAATATTTTAAATCTAAACACAGTAATTTCTGGAACATACATTTATTTAAATACGCCAATATTTAAAACCGTTCCATTTTACCAAAACTTTACTCACAAAAAGTGTTATGTTTCTATCAAAGTGTTCTTAAAAAACATTTTCTCTTTTATCACAGATGAAATTTAAGGATATGAGATCCGTATAAGGATTTACGCTGACGTTATTTACGCAATAAACATTACTTGTTTTATAGAATGTGCTTTTGGAAGTTGTCTTGGATTACGAGGGGAAGGAATTCACTAGGAACGAATAGCCGAAGGCAGTTTACCTCGCAAAGGGAATATTTGGGTTTGGCCCAGATAACCACATCTGTATTATCTCCTGAGCTCCTGGTATCTGAAATAATTATTCCAGCGAAATACGAAAATACAGTCGTTAAAAGTAAAGGTAACCAAAAAACTTACAAATTGAATCCCAGGAATAATGTGTTTTCAAACAAAAAATAATCATCCGTGTTTTGTTAGCGTATTATATTAGAAAGAAAAATATTTATGCCGCTTCTATATTTTGAACCGTGCAAAAGGATTTCAAACACATTTTATTCTGGTATTATTTTTGGGTACCTGATATTTTTTAAATATTTATGAGGGTACAAACAAGACGAAAGTTAAATAATGTTATTATTGTCCCTACGAAATCCTATTGATTTTATGGTTTTTCAGGAGTTTCTAGAAATAAGAATACAGATACTTAAATAAACTATGAATTCGTTTAGTTATTTATCTGTGATTAGGAAAACCGCGGGTATTAAAAATGTATTTCTTAATCAAATTCGACGATTCATGTAACTAATTGATAATAAGGGAATTACAAGTTATTAAAAAAAATTGTACATATTGATATAAAATAAACACATGGCTAAAAAAATACATGTTTTTTTCATACATATTATATTAATGTAAGATTCTGGGTGTTCGGTTTTGCTTTTATGCATTTACAGTTAAAAAATACTTCTTATTAATTATAAGAAAGATGAAGGTATAGCTGGGAGTCAACATCCCAAGAGGCAGCATCGAATGAGACTAATACAGACCCTTAGGTCTACCTAAGAATTATTTCAGAATGAATAAAGGTTACTACAGTCTATCACGCTAGCTGCCAAGTTCTACCCTTAAATATGTTCATGCTAATCCATTAGTATCGAACTTACCACACACCTTTTCCCGGGGGGGTAGACAGAGAGGGGGTAGAGGCCAATCTTTCCGTTCATAGCTCTTTTATATTGCTTATCTTCAAATGTTATTTTTATATTGCTTAGTGTAATTTAGTTAACTGTAGCAATTTATTTATATTTTTTGTTCTTTATAAATATGTCATTTCTAAAAGGCATTCTGTCTTTATATGTTTTTGCTGAATTGTTTCATTTTCAGACATTTTCTCTTCATAGGTCATTTCTAAAAGGCACTTTAAAATGTTATTTTTTTTTAAATTGTTTAGTGTAAGTTGAGTTAACTGTAGCAATTTATATATATTTTTTGTTCTTTATAAATATGTCATTTCTAAAAGGCATTCAGTCTGTATATGTCCTTAATGTTAAATTATAGACCTTTCTTTGTAAAGACACATCTAGTACATACACACTGCTGAGAATCAGTCTATTGACTTGTTCAGCGGTGGTGATGTACTGGATGGGTTGTTATGTTATTATTATTAATGTTATATGTAGTATATGATATGTACCTAGTATGTAATATATGTTATGTAATATTAATATGTAATGTATATATATGTAATGTAATGTGAAATAAAATGTATAAATAAATAAATAAATAAATAAATAAATAGCACAGTTCCTTTACTCCCTTCATATCCATAAACATTCACACCGATTATTTCAACTTCACCTACGTTTACATAAAAATAACTATCCTTACCTTATCTGCATTTAATGTTGAATAAGGAACTGCATTTTAACAACAAGTGCAATGTATCTTGATCATAAAAAAAGTAATAGTGAAAAATGTTCGCTTTAATTTTACTAGTTACATAATTTAAGTATTAAACACTCATGCCTCATCATCATTATCATCATACTCTATCCGCTTCATGGGGAGGAGCGTATGGATTTCACAAACTGCCTCCAGGCCAAGCGATCGGCCGCCAGCTCCCGTGCATCCTCCCAAGTCAGGTCCACGTCCCGCAGCTCTGACGCAAAGGACGTCCAAGACGCCGAGAACCTGATGCCTTGTAAAATAGGCAAGCATGGTTAAAGCTCTCAGAAGGCATACGTAGTATATGGCCTAGCCAGCCGAAACGCCCAAATTAATGTTAGTAGAAAAAATATTTATGGAAATTAGACCCATGTAAATATATTGATACGAAAATGTATTTATACGAATGTACCTATGTAGGTTTATTTATACGAAAACGGCGCTATATAAATTATCCATAATAATAATAATAATAATAACAATATTAACACCTAGCTATGACGCAAAATGTTGCGCCTGGTTGCTTCCATTTTTTAAAAACAAATTTAGCGTCGGTATTTCAAATTAAAATGCTCTTTAGAACTATGTAATGAAACTGTGTTAACCTAATTTGCTATTCTCAACATTTTCGCTATATTCCCATCTCCTATTCCATCCTCTCTGAGGCTTTCTCTTCTTCCACTTATCTTTCCTTTATCTTACTTTTACTTTTCCTTTATCTTACTTCCTTTTCCCTCCAACATCTTACATCATCTTTCTTGTCTGAGTAACCTCTTTGTTGCGCCCGCCACGCTAACATCATAACTAAGATGACGTCTAAAATGCATTTCAGTATTATCTTTCTTTAGAAACAAAGAAAAATCTTATAGGATACACCCTACATCTACTTCGAAATTCGGTGTTCATTTTTCTTTTTAGTGTTTTTAATATTTACAAATGTAAAGACTACAAGATTTTTGGTTTACAAAATCGATAAAATAAAATATTCTAATAGAAAAAAACAAAAATAACTCGATAATGGAATTTTAAAAGCGCAGAAATTTAGGCCTTTCAATAAACAGAAATAGTGTTTCATAATTATTTTTATACATTTTTTGATAACTTTATTGGTTACATTTTCCAATAAAGAAAAGACATATAAGTTTTGCTTATAAAAACCTTACGTTAATTTATATTTTACGGACTTATTCTTTAATCTAGAATTTAGTCCTTCCTTAAATCAAATAAATTATTAAGCCGCTAAAAGCAAAAACTGGAACGCCTTAAAAATACTTATATTAAAAACGTGTTTTAGCAATTCCTTGGAGAAAATATTTTTTGATCTAAAAACGTTTCAGGAACAGCTATGTATCAATTTAATCTTCCGTTTAGCTCCCCAAGTGTGTCGACCCCCTGGGTAAGTTAGCCCGCTGCTAAATGTTCTATAAATCACAGCAACTATAAGGGCTAAAGTATTGACATTTAGAATAGTCCGATAATAATACAAACCCGTTGTTACATAATATATTGGGCTGATTATTTCCTAATCTGCTAAGTTCATGAACATTTATGTATGTTTCTAACTATGATGATGAAAGTAAAATTTTATTCATGAAATATTTTAAATATTATTTTTATTTTATTTAAAACAAAATAAACAAAAAACAGTTGCTTGATGCACAGTTTCTCAATTGTTATGGTTTTTTTTCAAATTCACGTAAACAAATGTGACTTTAGGAAAAACCGGCAATAATCTCTCTTTTGGTAAATTGCGTTAATGATTTCCAATTCAAGAATTTAATTACATTTTTACATGGAAGATGGGATGTTTTCCTCGCTAAATATTTTTCATTAGATGGCTTTTGCAATGAAATGGATTTTCATTCCCTTTGTGTTCAATTTTAAATGAATTAATATGGCTTTATAGCGCGGTTATTATGATTTAATTCGAGGGAAAATTGTGAACAAGAGGAATAATAATATATTGCGAGATTTGTATGAGGAGAATTTCAGATTTTCAGTTTCCTGAAATTCGATTCTTCAGGCGAAGATCCAAATCAAATGAAGGAAGTTAGAAACCTTCCGAATATCTCACAAAGAACCGTCTTATCTAGTCAAAAAGAATAAATTATTTCCTAAGCTATCGTTTCGTCGAGAATTTGCAAAGGGTTCAGTAATTAATACTATCCTATCTACCTTAAACTTCTTGAGCAGATGTTAAATAAAAGACAAAGTTTATTAAAATTTTACCGGACAAAAGTCTGTTTACTTTTACATCTGTTAAATGAGGGGTGGTCTTCGTAATTGGATTAAATTCTAACAATCTTAATAATGTATATTGTCCTTCAGTTTAAAGGATACAAAGACCAGGTTAATATATTTTCAAGACTTGAAATTTGTATATCGTGGGGTTACTGCCAAAAGTTGGTAAGTCCATAAAACATGTTATGGAATAATCGCAATTTTAAAGTTTGACATTCTCTCTAAAATCAGACTAAATGATAAAAACTTCGTGCTATTTTTTTTCAAATAATTTGAAGTATAATGAACAATTATTTTTAAAAAAAATAGCACGAAGTTTTTATCATTTAGTCTGATTTTAGAGAGAATGTCAAAATGTCAAATGCGATTATTCCATAACATGTTTTATGAACTTACCAACTTTTGGCAGTAACCCCACGATATAGTCACCACCTTTTCCTATTTCCGCACCTGATGGGTGTAAGTACTGCATTGCAGTATATTACCATTACTGGATACTTTTATATTTTTTTCGCTCCTACCCTATGAGTATGAGAACATCTGTAGACGTGACTAAGAGAGCCTGTCGCCGGGCAAAACTTTCCTTTTTTCCATATTGATCCTGCATCCCCCAGCTCCGCCAAATACATTAAAAAAAATATGACTTTGAATAAGCGTGTACTAAACTAAATAAATGTCTAAAATTTTTGATGACCAACTTGTTTTAAAAGCAGTTGAGAAGGATGAAATTACCTTGGGTGTAACTTAACAACTTGCCGTGCTTTTTATGAGGACTAGTCTATTGCTTAATCCATAGATATGACAAGATGTAGAAAAAGAGTCAAAGAGAGAAATTTATACAGTAGGTTAAGATAGGTTGGGTTTAATAAAATAATAAAAATCAAATGGCTATTTAAAAGCAATATCCTTTATAATAGGTTATGAAATTTATACAGTAGGTTAATGATAGGTTAGGTTAAATAAAATAATTTAAATCAAATGGCTATTTAAAAGCAATATCCTTTATAATAGGTTATGAAATTTATACAGTAGGTTAATGATAGGTTAGGTTAAATAAAATAATTTAATCAAATAGATTTTTAAAAGCGAAGTTTGAGAATACATAATGAAGGCGTAACCCAATCGCGTATCAACCAACGCTTCATTGTAAGAAAATTACAAACTTTGTATTTTTTGGTTAACTGCTATTTTTGTTTCAGTTATCAAGTGATAATATTTCTTATGCGAAAAAGTAAACAGAATGACGAGTAATGAGCCACTTGGCTGTAAAATATTTTCCGCTTCAAAACTTTATAATTGAATAATTTGATTTACTTTTGGAATTTGGACAACTTCATTTTGGAAAAATTCAAAGCAATTGTCGGCCATTGGCAAACACGTAAGTATGCAAGATTTTTACTTGGGTGTTTTTAAAAAATAAATTTCACCCAAAACGCATATTAAGTTTGTTGAACACTTCTTATTTTTTCTAACATGCGCCTTAGTTCGGGTTTTTTTCTGAAAAACATACAAACAAAAAAATACACATAACATGAATAATATAAAAAATTTTCATACGTAATATCTTGGGCTGGTGCTGAAGCGTTAAGCTGATCATCTTACCTTCGTGTATGAAATGATCAAGATTCACCGCACTTCAGTTCCAATACAGTGTCCTATGCACCATTGGGTTCTAGATAAGGTAAATTCGTACTAGTAGTCATCGACTTAAAATATTTTTTCGAAGGTAATAGTAGTAGTTAAAAATATTGTTATTACCGTTCGTTGAGTAGAGCCAATTGAGCTCCCATTAAAAAATATTTCTTTCAAAATACGTTCATTCGCATAAATATTTCATAAATATGATACTAATCAACTCGCCTTCATGTAATAAATTCACAAGATACAGAATACATAAAGCAGAGTTTTATGCTCATTAAAGTACTGAAAACCTAAAGGTTTAATAATATGTTACTATTTTTAAGTAAATAATACGTAAAAAAGTTGAAGACTGATAATTTAGTAATTACCTACTTAAAACTACTTCTTCTTCTATTTTCCTTTCTCTATGGGCATTGCATTATTACACTAAATTCATTGTCTCTGATTCAATTTTTTACATTGTATTCAGTAACAAAACTATTAATAGTAATGTATAATATGGTTCATCTTATGTTCATAGTTTTTTTTCTTCTTAATTCATTGTATGTTTTTATTTGTATTTATGGTTCATTAAGAATTAAAATATATTAAGAAAGTAGATTGAATGCAGTTGAAATGCGATCTCTCAGGCGAATGTGTGGTAAGCATTATCGAGAAAATTAAGAAAGGTCTTTATGATGGTTCGGTCAAGTATGAATGTGGAGGAAGCAAGAGAAGTATGCCAGGACAGAGTGATGTGGCGTTCTATTCTCTCTGCCAACCCCTTCGGGGAAATGTAGTGATGGTTAGTTAGTTAGTTAATAACTGTCCTCTGGGTGTCAATATAAAAATACATAAATAAACATTATCAGTCTCACCCTTCAGTGCCTGCCCAAAGTATCATAAAAATATTATAAACTAAAAAATATATCTGTAGCTAAACTGTTCCAAGTTTTACTTTAAGCTTATCCCCTTACCCATGTCGGTAATGGGAATATTGGGTATGAAGAGACGGTTATTGGAGATTAGGGATCCCCAAGCCCCAGAATGCCCTCACGAGGTCCCGACCCCCGCCCCCGAATCGGATGTAACATGATGTGACACTATTCCGGAACCCCAAACTGGACCAGGAAACACGAAGTGACACATGGATTAGTGCTGGCAATGAAGCTTTTTCCAGGGATTAACGTCAATCGAGCCTTTTTCCATTTTTTTTTTACTACTGGATTACAATAACACGTGGCTTTGTTAACTAACTAACTAACTAACCATCACGCAATTTCTCCGAAAGGGTAGGCAGAGAGGATAAAACGCCACACCACTCTGTCCTGGCATACTTCTCTTGCTTCCTCCACATTCATACATCTTCTCATGCACGCACGTCGATTATTCCGACTTCTTACATGCCCTCTTTCAAGCACTTGTTTTACTTGATCATGCCATGTCTTTCTCGGCCTTCCTCGACTTCTACATCCAGGCACAGTCGCATCATATTTTTTTTAGCCGTTCTTTCACCATCCATTCGCTCTACATGACCTTTCTTAATTTTGTCGATAATGCTTATCTCAGCCTTGCATTTTGCTTCAACATTATTGCACCTATTATACATAGTTTTACCACACATTCGCCTGAGAGATCGCATTTCAACTGCATGGCTTTGTTAAACATGTGTTTAATCAGTATGTCAATTACGTGTTTTTGTGAATCTGCTTTATGGAAGGTGTATAGAGATATTAAGTTGTTTTTGTCCTGACGAAGAGACGGGCTACTTCTCAAAACCGGTTGACATAGAAAAGTCAGTGAGTGGTTATATAAAACAAAAAATTTATTAGCGTAAAATTTAAGTGTGTGATCACAAAGTTAATGCTTTGAATATTAATATTGTAACACGCAAATTCAAAGATAGGTATAAAAACCCAAAATGAAAAACAATGTATTTATTTACGATCAAGAAACACTCCATTCAGTGCCGTATAAACCATTATGTGCAGATAAGGTAAAGTTTAAGTAGTAGTAGTGGTATTAATTTCACTTTCTTGTGACATTACTTTATTCCGAATTTTACCCAATATACCCATTGGTAAAAAAAAATAGATAACCGATTACGCATGAAAACTTTTGTTTTTTCGATTTTTTTTCAAATAATTTGCCTCTCTTAATTTTAGTACAATCATAATAAAGTGTACATATAACTTTAAAATGTTATGGTTGAGCCTTGTTTCACTGCTCCGCGCAGCTAGTGCCAAATTCGATCCCCAACATTCCACTCGGGAATCCTTCATCAATCTCCTAATTCAAATCCTGATATCCTGATATTTAAATCCCCCCAAAATCCCCTTCAATCGAAAACTCAACAGATCCATAAACCCAAAACCCCCAGGTTCAAAGTGAAATAGTGCGCTGACGTTTCGTCAATTGTCAACGCCAATTGGGTTCTTTCCGATTTTCTATTTTTTATTTAAAAAAATTGATTGAAAAATAACAATATCACGGGAATTTTTTTTAAATTTTTACGATGTCATATGAATTTTCTAGCGCGGTTTGAAATAGCGCTTTTTCAAATCGCTCGCAAAATCCTCCATTTGGCGCGCATGCGGTGTGACGTCACATCAATATGGGCGCTGACTTCGTAATGAATTTCCCGCCTTTTATAATGGACGGGTATGACGTCATTAGCCAATAACGGGCGTTAAAAGTCACTCGTAATTTCGTGTTTTTAAAACATAAATTTATAAATGAAAACAACATTTTTGATCATTGTGTTTTATATTGTTGGAATTGTAAAAATATACTTTAAATATTTATAACGTTTTCAAGGATGTTCATGCTATCGTGAACAACCCTATTATCGTACTGCTCTTCAGAGTGTTTCCAGGAATACTTCCAATCCATCCTGGTGGTCCTTGACAACGTATTGTTCCTCGGTCCTGGTGAAGAGTCCTGCTGGTCTTCCATATTTTCGATCCTCGTTTGGACGAAGGTACCAGAGATCCTCGCCAGGGCGAATCCATTTGTTCAATGTGTGGTTTTAACTGGTTTTATTTAGCTCAAAAAGTTTCGAGAGGTTCGCGTTCGATTCCTGGTGAGAACACACATATCATGTTGTTCCCCTCAGTCATTGGCCTGTTGAGGGTTAAATAAATCAAATCAAATCAAAACGTTGGTGTTTGTTGAAATGAAATATTATACGGTTTAATCAAATACACTTTTTACTTTTAATATATGCGTACATAATTTAGCAAACATTTCTCAATAATTGCTTGTTTATTTCTCCATTATTAATGTTTTAAGTGCATCCTTCTAAGTTGATTAGTTTACACCGCCTGCGCCTTCCTGATTTCCCCCTAGACCGGAAGTGGAATAATATATATTTTATTTACTTCCGCCAACAACTCCTTCAGGATCTGATCCCCAAACACGACTCCTTACTTCCAGTAATTTATTCAGTCTTTCAAAATTCGTTAGGGAAATTCGATTTCTTCGTGGTTATTGAATTTCAACAAAAATATTATTTTCAGAGATTTCGCTCACGATAACATGATTGTCGGGTTATATTCGCACCCGATAATGTACTAACAGTCTGAAAATACTTCAACAATAAATCAATTAAATGAAATTATTATTTTTTTTAATAAAAAATAAATCCATGGAATCCTTTATAATATTTGGATACTTTTTCAATTTGAACAACAACACAACACAATAAACAATAAAGCCTAAGGGCTTGTGCTTGAAAACAGGAATCGAGTCTTGTTGAAGTGGAGATTCGAACCGAGGATGGACTAAGAGACCGCGACACTACCACTAAGCCATCACCCGTTCAAAGTAATCCATTATTTTATTTTTATATCTCTACAGAGATGCAGTATTTTTTTTTTAATTCGAAAATATGGATATTTGAGCGTTTACAGGGCTTATGGCCTGTCATTGGCTGGGTACATGGCCACTTGACGTACTACATTCCGCTTATTAGCGAATATCCACACCAGGTAACATTTTTGATTTCGCTTATATGTTATATTATGTTGAAAACCATTAGCAAGCGCGTTGCTAACGACATCTATGTATTGATATTGAAGTTAAGTATTTTTATTAGCCAATAACTTAATTTTTGTAATTAAGATTCTGTCCAAATTGAATCGGACATCAGAATAGGAACACCAATTGCATTGCATTTTAATAATTCAAAAACGTAATGGAAGATGATTATTCTTAAGCTTCAGCGCCAGTTGAAGGTATTATTAGACAATTAGACCACATTAAATCTTTTGAATGTGAAAATCTACATTTAAAAAAAATATTTTACGAATCTAACCCCCTACTTTATTCATGGTAACCTAACGCGCTACCTCTATGTATCGAGGCGGTCTAAGAATTAATGAGTGCACCAGCATTCCAAAAAATGCGAATTCAGTTTTAAACTTTTAAGTTTTTAATAAATAAATAAACAAACACGTTAAAGCAACAATAACAATTTCAAAACGTTAATTGTACCGAAAATACGTTTTCCTTTAAAATAGAGCTGAAAATTGTATTTGATTTAGATTTGATACCCACCAGATATAATACATTATGGTTGAGAGTAGAAACCATTGCGGCTAACGTTCGTGGGGTTAAAACTAATACGAGTTGGTCCGTTTTGACTCTAAGCATAAATAACCACTTTTATAGAAATTCGATATGGTAACTGCCCATAATAGCCAAAGTGTAGAAAATCGAGGAAACTGATAAAATCTGAAAATTGTTTTACAGATTATTCAATCAATACAAATATTTTATTTGAAATTGAGGATATGGAAAATATTAATTTACCTGCATCGTTTAATTTTGAAAAATACACCGTGTTATATTAATTTCGTAATAGATACAAACAATACGAGTATGGCCTTAAAAAATACACTTTCCGTTCCCCAATAAACCTACGGGTGTAATTTTGATTTTTGTTCGTGTGTCTACAAGTTCCATAAGCTCCACATAGCGGATGTGATATGATAATGATGATGATTATGTGTATACATGTTTAACTACGTCGATAGTTATCTGTGATTGAGCTCCTGGACCTTGTACTGAACTTGTATTGAACTGGTACTGAAGCATAAGACTAATCATCTTACCTTTATGTAAATAATAAAATGATCAAGATACACTGCACTTGGTGTACCATTGCAGTGCCCTATGCACCATTGGGTGCGCATAAGGAAAAGTAGTGGTAGGGGTAGTATTATACATCAAAATTACCGTGTTGTGTCATGGTATGGCCGAATTTCATAATATGAACTGTACTACTATAATATTTTCCCTTATCCGCACCCAATGACGCATTTGTAAACTAAGTACATTGTTTCTTGATCATTTGTTATATAAAGGCAAGATGATGAGTCTGACGCTTCAGCGCCAGTTAAAGGTATCAAATATGGAATATTTTTTTGTGAAAAATTACATTAAAATAAATGTTTTATATTACCCCACTGGGAATCGAGCCCGCGACCTCTTGCAATGTAGCCGAAAGCGGTAACCACTACACCACGAGGCGGAGAAAATAGGTTAATTTTATAGCTGCTTAAAATTCTTATGTCTGTGCCAGTTATTTTAATTTATGCCTTCAAATATTCCTTGGAGTACGTTGTATATTGTATAGGAGATTTTGTAATAAGGAAGATAATCATAGACAAAAACTGGATTTCACCCATTACGGGCTAACAACTACAATTTGACATCTCAACAGAGACGAGAAATTTGGAAGGGAATATGGATATTTAGGCGTTTACAGGGCTTATGACCTGTCATTGGCTGGGTTAAGGGGCCACTTGATGTATTACAACATTCACCATTTCACCTAGTATTTGATATCCATATCTGCCAATATACAATAAAATGGCGCGACGCTTCACATGTGAGCACTCTTCGTCATCCATTGAGAAAATTGCTAAGCATTTTAGCAGAAACCTTTATGATTGCAAGTGAGATTCTTACCGAATTATATCACCTACTAGGAAACGCCTGAAGATGATTTCAATTTGTTATGCTTATAACGTTTACCAGCTAATTTTTATAAACAACATTTTGAGTGTGTCAAATACTTGTAGACAAAAACTGGATTTCACCCATTACGGGCTAACAACTACAATTTGACATCTCAACAGAGACGAGAAATTGGAAGGGAATATGGATATTTAGGCGTTTACAGGGCTTATGACCTGTCATTGGCTGGGTTAAGGGGCCACTTGATGTATTACAACATTCACCATTTCACCTAGTATTTGATATCCATATCTGCCAATATACAATAAAATGGCGCGACGCTTCACATGTGAGCACTCTTCGTCATCCATTGAGAAAATTGCTAAGCATTTTCAGAAACCTTTATGATTGCAAGTGAGATTCTTAAATTATATCACCTACTAGGAAACGCCTGAAGATGAATCTTCAATTTGTTATGCTTATAACTTTTACCAGCTAATTTTTATAAACAACATTTTGAGTGTGTCCAAATACTTGTAGACAAAAACTGGAGTTCACCCATTACGGCTTATAATTACAATTTGACATCTCAACAGAGACGTTTTTGTCTACAAGTATTTGGACACACTCAAAATGTTGTTTATAAAAATTAGCAGGAAGATAATCAATTGTACAAGCTAGTGGAGGCCTTAATAAAAAAATAAAAATATTCAGTGAAAAAATACGGTTTGATTGACGACTTTAAAATTGTTACTTTCAAATTGACAGCTAAACACTTTCAAAAAGAATAATTAAGTATTATTTTATCAAGGAGACCTACTCAAAAAGTGTTACGAACGATATTTTCCAATATTTCAAATTCTAAGAGAGCTTTCATATTCTTAATTGTATATATAGGGTAATCAGAATTTATTTTTGGTAGATTTTTAACCAAACCCAAAGGTACTTAATTTAAAAGTGACATTATTGCTGACAGTGTCAAACTTAAAACAAGTTTCACAATATCTTTTCTAACATTAAGGTTTGCAAAGCTTTAAGGAGATTTTATTTTGAGATTTAAATATCATTAGATCGAGACGTTAGATGGCAGACTGCTGTTTTTGTTAGATACGCGATTTTTAGGTTGCTTTTAAAAAACTGTTTTATATTATTTTCGTTTTCATACTTTTTTAAGCAAAAAACTTTTTTAAGTAACTTAGTTGAAAATATGGCGAACCTCGAAAAAGAATTTCAGAGAAGTGGCGTTCCATGCTTGAAAAATACTACTGAGCTTAGTGTTGCCTAGTGACAGCTAGTGACCCACAAAGTCACTCATACGTCATCCCTAGGCATCTACGTCATCACGTCACACGTCACAAAGTGTGAGTGTATTGGACTAAGTACTGGAGTCTTTAGACGGTGGAATTTGATAATAAGAGGTTTTATAAAAAAATTTTTTTTATGGAAACGCCCTTTCTAGTGAATTTTTTTTCGAAGATGGCGGACGTTTATTTTTATTTATTCTATTCCTCGTAAAGTTTCCAAGTTTTCTATTTAGAAAGTTTCGGAAATAGAAAGTAACGTTAGTTTGGTGTCGCCAAACAAATTATTTCTACTTATTCTAGTTTAGACTGTCTAACATTCTCAACAGAGATTTTTCCCAAATACAGAAAATAACAAACGGAAACAAGTTAGAAAGTTTTCTTAACAAAAAAAAAAAATGCAGTAGAAAGTTTTAGAAAACTTTAGGAAAACAAGCAAATGGTGAATAATGATGTGTATTTTTTTTGGAATGAAAATTTTGTGTTTTCTGTTTTCTGTAACTGTACTTTTCTTTTGTAGATGGCTAAAGACATTATATAGCTATAAAATACCTTTAAGCTAAATAAATTGAAGAGACATTTTCAGGCGTCTTTTAGTAAGTTATTAACTTCGTTTGTATCTTATCTACAACCGATAAAGATGATAGCTAAAATGCGTATCCATTTTCTCATCATATGTCATCAGTTATATTATATTATCAACTTATAACAGAAGAACTCTACGAAGATACACAAAAAAACAAATCCGTCATGCATAATATGGAACGCGGCGAAAAATAAAAGGTAAATATATAGAGAAGAGAGCGCAAAATGTGTACGGAGACAGGACCAGGGCATGTATAATCCCACGCATTTTAAATAGACTGCCTGAAGAAAAAATACCAAATGAAGAGAAAAAAAGAAGACGAAAGAAGCATTCAAAAAATATATTGTAAACCTTGTTTTTCAAATACTTTAATTATATATTTTATTTTTAAATACATTTTGTTAAATAATATCTAATAACATCAAAAAATGTATAGGTATGTAAGTTTTAAAAAAACACAATGTAATAGAGAGCAAATCTCTGCTTTAAAACTGTTTAACAGTTTAGCGGGAATTCAACTTTATATAAGTATATGTACAAATAAATAAAATTAAATTTTTTTTTTTTTTTAGAGTGAGAAAATTCTCAATAAAGCCGAACGAAGTTTGATAGGTAGTTCAATAAAATAACAAGTTTCGAAATGTATCACATATGTGGTTAAGATGATGGGCGGAGTGAGGAATGTTGTAATAAATTAAGTAGCCACTTAACCCAACCAATGACAGGTCATAAGCCTTGTATATACCCATATAATCCAAAATTCGTTTCCAGAGCTTCTCTCTCTGTTGAGATATCAGTAATGTTTGATTGTATAACAGTTTGTAATAGTTGCCCTTTTGTAATTAAGCACAATTGGTATACGTAATACATGTTCGGTTGTACATTATAATATTATATGGAGACCTCTATAATAAGTTAAGGTCGGGGTGGCACAGCTGTTGAATATTCATAAGAATTCGTGTCAATTTACTGAACGAACCCTGACACAGCTTTTGATATAATCTCCGACAGAAAATCTCGACTAGAACAAGAAGTGAGCTTACAAAAAGCTCTCTGGGAACTGTCAAATAAAGTGAGCTTTGCGCGCTCAAAAAAGGAATGAAAAATATACACTCTTTTTTAGGAATTCTTGTCGAGAAAAATAAACAGATTTTATCTCATTTTTCTACCAAGAAGGTTAGAATAGTAATGGTTTCCAAAAATGAAATTTCTATACTACTACTAAAATTTGTAAATTAACGTTAGAAATTAATTAAATTAACGTGTGAAAGAAAAGATTGATTTAAATACAATGGTGTTATTCATAAAATGCTAAATGGTTTATTGCCAGATTATTTTATGACGAAGGTTCAGTTTAACGCAACACCCATGAGTATAACACCAGAATTAAAAATAATTTAAACAATCAATAGATCTAGGACATGTACTCAGAACAGCATAATGTACAAAGGATTCAAAAGGTCAATGAACTACCGGAGACCGTCAAACAATAAACGGATTAAATGAATTCAGAAGCAAGCTAAGTAAAATACTAATGCTATAATAAATATTTATGTAATATATTAGCTGTAAGAATTTTTTTTTTTTTAGCTAAATAAAAAATGTACAAACAAACAAACAGAACATTGTTTAGTAATTATTGCATTCACGACTTTGAGATGTTGCGATTTTTATTGCAAATTTTGATCGCTTTTTTGTAAGAAAAATAAAACAAACAAAATCAACAACGAATGCGATATCCCAATTTTCTAATGGAACCTGCAAATTGATCACAGATCACAGCTATCCGTATTTATAGGGTAATAAAAAATATTTTTATGAACAAGTTTTTGTCTAATATTAAGTATAACTCATAAATCTAGTTAAATTCCCAAATTCAGATGTAGATAATTTAGAATAAAAACAATAGATTTTTAACTTCGATGAAATAAATTTTTATGATAAATAAGAAAAAGTTCGTTTTAGATTTTAGATAATAATTATTCGAGTTTTATTCATGCGTTATTTGAAGTAACTATAGAATATAAAATGTCAGTAATTTGCAGTAGAGTTTGTAAATGTAATACAGAGTAAGTCAAATAAAATATTGCTTACATAAGTAGGCAGTTCAGTACTAAAACAGTAAGTTATAATAACTGTTGTATTCGTAGAGAATGTTAAATACAAGTTACCTGTACTTAATACTTAACCTTTCTCATACAAATATGCTCGGTAAGGGATTAATTTAGAAATTAAGACTTACGACACCTGATGTACATAGACCATGCTTTAGAACGAAACCCAAACGAAACATACAAGTAGGGAGTAATTCAACATACTTATCTTCTTTTATATCTGCTTATTTAGCAAAAAATATTTAAAACAATACTAGACAGCTGTTATTTTTATCTATTTGTCAAAGCTCAGCTCCAGCTTTTAGTATTTTTTTCGTCGGAAATATTGCGTTGTTAAAAGGTCTGTGAAACTGTTAATCTTTATGACATATTAAAATTAAACACCTTGGAATGGGGTGAATTTTAACACTCTCATCATAACAATTCCTTTAAGTGTACCTAATGGTGTATAGAGCATTGCTTGATAGAACAAGCGTTATGATATTTTATTTATTTAAGGCAAGTTGAAATAAATTAAAATATAATAACAGTCCTGAAGTCCTGATATATGTGAAAGCGTAAATTGGTATCTTATTTATAAGTAAATTATTTGCGGCTATTAATTTCATTTTCGTGCCTAATTTTGAATGACTTTAAATAAAATTATTCATCCAAAATCCAAAACAATGTTGAGGGTAAACTAATAAAAGCAATAGATGTTTAAAATAAGGGTGGAAGGTAAATCTACCCTCTAGTAAAGAGAAAATCAGAATGTTCCATTAAAGTACAAACTAATGTTAACAATAAACTAAATTCACAAGACATTTTGCTGCTGAAACTATTCGGGTACACTTTGCCACTAAATCCATATATTTCTCTATTACTTGGTTGTATTGGTGTAAACGGATTTTCCACAAGTTTTGGATTTCGTAATTTTTTATTTTGGGTTTTTACGTGAACAGTGAACATGTACATCAAGCAGATACTACCTACTTATATACAATTAAACGTATCCAGAACAGTCAAATTACGATTTTATTTATTTTAAATAATTAGCACCAACAAAGTACCTACCGGGTATTTGTTTCATTTTAACAAACACTACGAAAAATACAGAAAAGAAAATAGAAGTTTAAGTAGAAATGCAACTATCGTAATTATAGTAACTATCCAGTATCCGCCTATCCGGCATAAATTTACTATCCGGTGCCGGATGGCGAATAGTGAATTCTTATGAAATGAACCTTTAGAACTTGCACAAAAAACGTTGTTAAATAGCATTTGTTCTCGTTCATTACCTAAAATTCATCCGAATTTTATCACTCTGACAATCTTGAAATCGCGGTTTAGCTTGTTGAAAAAATCGGTAGAGTTGTGCTGGACTGAAAAAAGACTCAATAGTCTTTAAAATAGTCTAGGGAAAGGGTGGGACTTTCATTGTATCATTGTTGTAATACATTAATCAAAAACATAGATCTTTACACTACTTAATAAATCACTAACAAAGTATTATCTCTGAATAAAGAAATTATGGCTAATAAAGACTAAACTTGACAACGTAGCAGTATCAGTAGGCGGAATATTTTGCCGCCTGTTATATTACATCTGTATTTTACTCATAATTTATGACTTGTATAAACTAATTGGAGTGTTTGCGCTGTAAAAACATTGGTACAACAGACATACTATACGTACATGTATGCCATGTATGATATTATAAGTATTCACGAGTTTCAGTTCGCATCAGAGTTTCCTGTTGATACGGTGGCGGTGGCGGTGTGTGATGACGGTGATTGGCAACATGCAGACAATGCCCTTTGTCTGCTTGTTGTGCTTCAATACAAATCCGGGGATGAAGCAGACAGAATTACATCGCAACTCTTGTTTACGGGTCACTTCACCCGTGGATATAAAATAATACATAACCAATATTGTAAAGAGATCATACACGTCATTCTATACTCTGATACATCAACAAAGCCACACAATTACATGGTACTGGAACCTTACGACTTTAGGGGTAGTTGATTATTTGTTTCAATCGAAAACAACAAAGCTAGAAAAATGTTTTTTTATCTATTTTGTTCAAGAAAATGCTTCTTTTTGTTCGTTTGATAGACAAAAGATAGCTAATTTAAATAAATTTTCCTGTGAGATGTGTAAAAGCATTTTTTTATTCACTTAAGTTATACGCCAAACTCAAAGCCTTTAAATTTTCTGTACCTTTATATGGCACATGAAAGCACAAATTTACTATCCACATACACACAACATAAACATTTCAACTTCTTGTTTCTTCACTCTTGATGTCCTCAGAAATTTATTTTATACATTGTGTTGTGCACTTAGGCATCAGGTTCGCGGCATCCTGGACGTCCACTGTTGGCAATTCGCCGGCAGTTTGCGTCAGAGCTGCGGGACGTGGACTTGGCTTGGGAGGATACACGGAAGCTGGCGGCCGATCGCTTGACCCGGAGGCAGTTTGTGGAATCCATATGCTCCACATAGGGAGCGGATATGGTATGATGATGATTTTTTTATTTATTTATTTCTGGATGATTTATACAGCGCTATTTTTGCGAGAAATCGCCTCAAGAGCGCGATGATGATGTTGTGAACTTAATTAGTGCTTTATTATATCATATATCTCAATTAATGTGTGAAAAACATTAAAAATATAAATCAATAAATAACTTATTAACGAACTAACGTTCACGTTACTTCCTCGAGGGCTTACCAAAATAAGTAAAATTCACCAAATATTATTTTGTATTGTTTTTCTGCTTATAACTTTAAAGTATTAGATACGTAGAACACAGAACATGAGATTGTAAAATACTTTTATTATAATTTTGCTAACAAACTGTTGAATTCGACAAACGCATAGAGGAAACTCAACGTCAATTCGTATTCAAGCAAATTAATCCCTTGTTATGGTTTACATCTGTTCAATAATATTTTGTATTTGAAATAAAAAAATATTTATTAGTTTATTTAACACAATTTTTTTTTTATCAGTATAGGTTATTACTTATTCACAACAACTAGTATTTTATTAGAAAAAAGGGACGTGATATGTCATAAAATGTTTTTATCAAGTTATAAAAGTTTATTGGAAAAAGTTGGCAATGCCAGAAGAAAAATATGAAATTTGCCGCTTGGTATGAAAAAACGCTGTAAATACGGCCATCACCTGTGGCGCATAAAGATATAAAGAACGTGTAATATTCAGGAAATGTTTCAGTCAAGGTTTCAGGAACTGAAATATCAAGAAATATCCTGAAATGACCTGAGATCTCACCACCCCGTCTGTCTAAACTCACCCCGTTCCCCTGATTATAAGTGAGAACTTTGAGAGCCTCAAGTCAAAATAATAATTTATTTATTTATTTCTTATTTATTACATATTTAATTTTACAGTTTGGAATTATTGTATTTCAGTTATTTAGGTTTAACCCCGTACCTAACTGAAATATTTTCAAAAAAGCGCATTTATATAATATGAATATAATTTGATTGTAGAAAGAACTTTTAAAAAAATGTTTAAATATCTATAATAAAAAAGGAGATTAGGTCATAACATTACAAGGAAATAAATATAATAAAACTGGACAAACGGTAAACAAGAGATATCAACATAAATATGCATATTGAAAAAAAATATATATAAAGTTCTTCACTTTATCATTTTTTTATTTTAAATAGATGAGCCACCCCTTCCCCACTCCCGTGTTTCAGCCAGTCGTGTACATTCCTCTTAAACGTATTTAGATTTTTTGATATCTTAATGTATATTGGCAATATATTAAAGAATTTAGGGGCTAAAAATGTATGATTCCTTTGAACCATTGTCAATCTAGTGAGAGGGCGAGTATAATTAATCCCTCCAGCAGTTCTAGTTTCAACTGTTTGTTGTGACTTTAGTTTATCATCTGTCTTCTAAAAATGCATTTATGCTTCTTTTATGTACAGCTGCCGTATATCCAGAACTTGGTAATTACTAAACAGTTCATAAGTCGGATATCTTAAGGGCAGTTTGTTTATTACTTTGATTACAGTTTTTTGTACTTTGGAGATGGGGTCTAGTGTAGTAGGAGCTCCACCTCCCAGTATTAATAATAATATTTGATGAAAGGACGCTAAGGGTTCATTTGTAGTTTTTTTTATGACAGTTGTTATATTCGTTTTATTAGATACTTTTTCAAGTGAGTCAAGTTAAACTTGACTTTTCATTTATTTATAAGGTGTATATTAATTTGTTCGCACCTTTATCAATATTTTTTATAAATGGAGACTTTTAAAATTAGTATGTAAAGTTTAATTTAACTGTTTTTAATTAATAGAGTCAGATCAAGCAAATCAATGATGTCGAATAGAAAATAAACATTCTTTCTACTAATAAATCCATTTTAAGGACGCTTTTATTTGTAAAAAAAAAGTATACCTTTAAATTATTGCATCCTAAACTTAAAGGGTACTTTTGTCACGTGAAATAAAATGATTATTATTTAGAACAATGTTAGATTATTAGGCCAACAATCAGTACAAAAACTTTCAAAGGGCGAAAATCTGAATATTACCAAATAATAAAGTGACAAAGAGTGAAAATGTGGCAATAAATCGGTATATTTAGTTCCCCGAGAAAAACTCCCCTTGGAAAGTAAAACTTCTGGTGACACTTCTTCGCCTTTAGAAAACAATAAAAGGTTTTGAAATCAGAAGGAAAACTCTCGGCGCCGGAGGGTCGTAAATAACAACTCCTGTAAAAGTACAACTTGTCAAATTATTACTGACTGCCCGAATCACTCTGCTGGATCCATCACAAACTTCACTTTATGTACATTATTGTACCGCAACTACCCTAAAAAAAGAATAAAAAGGGTTGCTTTGAAAACGTAGTAGGTTAAAAAAGATATTGTATTTCCATTTTAGTTCAAGTGAGTGAACAAATCTTATTTGTGGAATTACTTATCATTTCAGTAATTTTTAGTCACCAAAAAACTAACTATGGTTTTTGTTTGTGTCGTATTGTAAACTCAAGACGGGATCTGGACTTCTTCGGTGTAAGTCTATCAAGATTTAAACATTCACTGAAAAATACCTGATCCTGTCTTGAGTGTGTCCACATTTTATTATAACAGTCTTAGCTTCATCAATTTAATGTTCTGTCACGTATTTTTACTGCTTGTTATCCGTATTATGCTTATCTATGTGTCCAAAATGAATAAAATAAATAATTAAACTCTTCATTTGAAGATTCTTTCCCCGCGAAACAAAATGAATTTTAACTCAATGTTACTCAATGTTTTTATTACTAAATTTTAAATTATTTTTATACAAATCCCTGATGAAGGAGTAGTGTCTCCGAAACCGGTTGGAGTGTTAAATAATAAAAAAGTGTTTAAAACAAAAGTTGTTTAATTTCATAAAATGAATTTTAACTGTTAATAATATTAATATCAAAGAGGCGTCAATTTTCGACATTCGCGTTTTTTTCTCTATACCTTTCCTATGAAAAAAAAATCCTAAAAATTACGCACGTGCAAAATACTAATAATATTTTTTGTTATCAGGTAATTCACTATAGGTATATAATAATAATTACTATGTTATCGACTCGGGACGATGTCACACGTCTTGCCAAAGCTGTCAAGTGGTTCCGGAATAACAAATGAACTACAAATATCAACATATATGTGACAAGTGGGGTATATTATATACAAGAAACAACAAGACAAGGGCAGAGCTGAACTACTAATACCGACAGAACTTTTGCCGCAGTGACGTCACGCGTCATTGGGACGTGATGCAATGAACGTCGCAGGATGTTGGCTTTGTAAGTTCTGAAGAACGTGCTATTATACAAGTGTTATTACAAGCACGATACGTTATATAGATAAAGACACAAAAATATCCCACTAAAGACACGTAAAATTATTCAATGAACCGACGGCGACGCTGACGCGCGACGCCGGAGTTCGATTTTTCGCTTATTAACTTAGTGAGATCATTAATCACAAAGATGAATCATGATCCAAAAAAGGTTATATTTTAATAAACTAATCAATTCAATAACCAAACAAAAGTCTATCTTCTAATAATTATAAAAGTTATTTATTTTAGCATCATCATGATTTTAAATTACTTAAATTTCAGCATTTTGGGTGTAGGTATATATTTCATTATTTATATCTCTACAGAGATGAAGTAGATTTTTTTCAAAATCGGGAATATGGATATTCAAGCGTTTTACAGGGCTTGTGACCTGCCATTGGCTGGGTTGAGGGGCCACTTTACGTAATAACAGCCAATAACAGGTCATAAGCCGAAGAAAACAATCTACTTCATCTCTGTAGATATATAAATAATAAAATATATACCTACACCCAAAAATGCTGAAATTTAAAAATGTATTTTTTACATCTGGTTTTTATTAGTAAAATAAATGTTTCAATTATTTTGACATTAGAAGGGAGTGTGTAATTTAGCGATTTAGTGATTTTAGTTAATCCCAAACAAAAGCGCTCTAAGTTATTTGTCCAAAGATTTGTTGCGGAGTTCCTAAATTCTTGGCATAATTATTTTGGGACAAAGGCCACTTAGGATTTTAGCAGGAATTGGAGTGAGGAGGTGAACCACTGAAGGAAGTGAAGGAGGAGAACAACAGGAGGTAGTGATTATTGAGAAGATTTTTTTCATGAGATTTGAGAATAAAGTTTTTTATTATCATAGGAAATGCAATAAATAAAAGTATTTAAATCGTGTAAAAAAATGTACTCAAAAGAATGAGCCGGGTTGTGGTCTAGTGGTAAATTCGGGGACTACGTATTAGAATCTCTAGGTTCGAATGCCACTCCAGCAGAACTTTCCTGTTTTCGGTCACAGAAATTTCAAAAGCAGAAGCAGAACTGAAATTGTTTTTTTTTAGTACATAAGTATGTCATATGAACTCAAATATTTCTTTAATAATCCACATCAAACGTTGCTTATTATGTATATTGGATTGATTCGCCAAGTACTAAATATTATATATCTTGACCATTTTATCGCGAAGAAGAGAGGTAGTAGTTTTAGATAATAGATTTTTGTTATTTCGCTGCATCATCAGGAGGGTCCGACGCCTTGCAGGGCACCCGCTTGCACAGCGCGGGTTTCATCTGTGCAACCCAAGAACTTGAAAACACTGGTAAATAATCAGTGAGTCGAGGTGTAACCAAGACGAAAATATTAGTACTAGAAATTGAAATACATACAAATAAAGTACAATTATACAAATTTATTTTTAAAATTAAAATAAAATGTTGGTCGTACAGGATTACTTTGGCTTGTTTACTTATTTTTTTCTTTCAACAAATTTATCACAAGAGAACATCGAAAATAATTATTTTTTGTACACAAAGAGAATATTTGAAACAATAATTCGACAAAGTGTAGCTTTAAAAAAAATAAAATTAATACTATAATGAAATGTGAAATTGTAATTTCTGTAAACTTAACTGTGACCGCAATAAAAGCACGTGTGTTCTGTTTCACTGGAGGAATTTTATGTTTTTCAAGTTGTAGTGTTTATTTCTTTTAGTGTTATTAAATTTAATTTTAATTAACGCTCGGAAAAGTCTGCGAGAACTTGTTTGAAGGAGTTTAAGGTCTGAAATGGGGCATGGCGGGGCGGGTTGGGGGAGGGGGATGTAATTACGTTTCTGCCACTTTCCAAAGGTTTCTACAATTCCAGAGATCTCTGAGAGTGGACGAGACAGTAGTGGGAATTGTACTACATATGCGTAAGAACTTATATTTATTTATTTATTTTACATAGAACATAATAAATATAATATATATGTACAGGGTGTAACAAAACTCGTTATAAAATCCGAAAACTGGTGAATCTACATCGTGTTTGGATACGATTGTGTTAAATAACTTTTTAAT
>JAGVSP010003252.1:0-22559 GCA_022494985.1 Micrasema minimum | reverse complement strand
AACTCGTAGGACAACCTGAAAACTTTTTTTTATTTGGTATTTGATTTGCAGAATTTATTTTTAAAAACATCAACTTCGTAGATACTTAGTTTTCTCGAAAACTGAGGGTCAAATCCAAAAATTTTTATTCTACAAAATCGACTCCAAATATTATGTAGATTCACTGATTTCCCGCTTGTAAATCGAGTTTTGTTACACCGTGTATAAGCTGAAATGCGATATTCCAACGTTCGTTGAGTGCAAGCACATCTTTATTCCGCAGTTATCGAGCCATTTGCTATCGCGTGGGCATTGGCTTTGGGACAATACTAAAATAATACCGCCACGTGGGGGAAATATGGCCGACCAGGTTTAACCTATGATCGCCTGAGGCCAGAAACTCTTCGCTCCACGCGACACTTGCTGACTAAATTACTGGCAGCGTTAACTCGGAAATCGTTCTTGATTTACTACTTTTTATACTTTGTTTTACAACTTTTCACTTTGTTTGCCCGCTCCTGTGCCACTCTTTTGTTCGCCGCAGTGCTCGGAATTTCAATCAGCGCTCCGCTTAATTATTATTGGTTTTCACTTAAAAAACTATTACTTCTAGGTTTTTATGCTTTATATTTTAGAGTACATATATATTTTTTCAAATTTTATTTTATTTTTTTCCCAATTTTTATTTGCAATTTTTTTTTTTTTATATCGTAAACACATATTACAAAAATAAACTTAAAGCTAGATCACGCCAAACAAGTTTGTCTCTTATTTTTTGTCGTGTTTCTACTACCTAATGAACAACTATCACAAAAATTATGACTATAATAATTATATAAATATTCACTTACCGCTCACTAATTTGACAAGCCTTTGTGCTTGGTATTATAAGTACAAAAGGGTTAATTAAATAATAAATATAAGTACTAGATAAGCAAAATAAGCAATGAAATAAGCAAAAATAATAATGATAATCGTCGTTTAAAATAAATGTGTGTTTTTTTAGTTTAAATTAATTTTTTTTTTTGTTCATTTATAATTTTTCATTATTTAGGAAATTCGTCAAAATAAATTATTCCCTCATATTTTATTTATTAATATTTCACACATATTTTCATTTATAATCACAATTAATTATACAGAAAAGATGGCGTCTTATTCAGTAGCGACCCATGACAATGATCTGGCCCCGGCTTAATAGATAATCCGTGTATTCAGTACAGCATTGTACACTAACTTCGAAATGTTTTATATTAAATTCTAGAATATCAATATTATTTTGGTATCTTATTGACAAATTAGATCCAAAGCCTGAATTGTTTTTTTTATGGATTTCCAAAATATAATTTGGTTTATAGGTTGATAATATTAATATACATTTATTTTTTTAATAAAAAAGTAAATATCTGAGTTCTAATGATAACTCAAATTTTGGGGCTATTTTCAAATAGTTAGAAATAACTGTGCCAGAAAGCAGGAAACAAGTTATGCTGGAGTGGGATTTGAGTCTAGATATTCCAATCCGGAGTCGTCGACGCTACCACTAGACTACAACACGGTTCAAAATTAAATAGAGTATCCTAAACTTTTTTATTTATTTAAAGTAAATGTACGAATATTTATTTTTTCATTATACCATATCCGCTCCCTATGTGGAGCATATGGAATCCACAAACTGCCTCCAGGCCAAGCGATCGGCCGCCAGCTCCCGCGCATCCTCCCAAGTAAAATCCGAGTCCCGCAGCTCTGACGCAAACTGCCGACGAATTGTCAACAGTGGACGACCGGGACGCCGAGAGCCTTGTAAAATAGGCAAGCATGGTTAAGGATCTCGGGAGGCATACGTAGTATATGACCTAGCCAGCCGAAACGCCTTCGCCGGATGACAGTAGATACCAAGGGTTGCTGTGTCCGTTGCCTGCCTCACCTCTGTGTTCCTTACAAAGTCAAACCACCGCACACCGAAAATTCTTCTAAGACACCTATTCTCAAAACTCAGAAATCTGCTGTCTTGGGCCCTAGTTAGGTGCCACAATTCGCAGCCATAGAGAAGAATAGGTGTGTTGCAGGAGTTATAAAGGCGGCATTTTTTTGTTTTAACCGAGTAAATATCCGATCTCCAGACAGCTATCATACTGTTGAATGCGGCGCCCGCTACTCCAAGCCGCACTCCCAGTTCTTTCTGAACTCTGCCGTTTTCTGTCATGTATGCTCCCAGGTATTTGAAGCTCTCGACCCTTTCGATGACTTGTCCCGACAAAGCCAGGGGGATCTGGGCATCTTGACACGAGCTGTTACACATGACATGGGTTTTACGAATGTTGATTTTTAAACCCATGCACGTGGAGTGCCAATTAAGCCTATCAAGAATATTTTGAAAGTGAAATTAACGAGTGCAAAAAAATGATAATTTATAGAAAAAATTGGAATTTCAAATAAACTCCTGCTTTGTATTATACAAAATAAATACATAAAAGTATGCTTTTAAATACATAAAAGTATGCTTTTTTTCATCAATGTTTTCTTATGACGTTATCACGTAAAATTATCGTCCGTAAACCGACTTTACAGACAACCAAAAGTTTTTTTTAAATCTCTTTTTAAGTATTGAAAATTCTAGTATTTCACGTAACTCCTTTGGCAATATGTTGAACAACTTAGGCCCCTGATATGTGTAAGATCTTTGCCCGTATGTTGTTTTCATTTTTGGGAGCGGCTGCAATTCTTCGGTCACTCCCCGTGTTAGATGTTCGATCACAAGTTACTTTCTAGCACAGTTATTTGGAAAAGAGCCATAGTACGTAACAATATTACAAAATATCTCTTTATTCAACTATAACTGCCAAATTTTTTTTTGACTTGCCAAAAACTAGAAAAATACTTAGTTTGAATAGAAAAAAAAGCGCAGCGTTAAATCTTATACAGCGTCATACAATATAATTTTTAAATATGGTTTTATATTTCAAATTAGCATTTGAACAGTCAACTCAATTAGATCAGCCTGTAATAGAATAAACATATTAACTCAATGTTTGTAGCACTCACTTTGTAGTTTTCCATAATCATGAAATTATGTATTTAATTTCATAAGAATACACATACACCGTTTTATTGATATTGCAATATTAACAGTTATTTTTAGAGATCGGGGTTAACTATCGCACCCTAAAATTACGGTCCTTAAATAAAAGGTCAGCCTTGATAAATATTAAGTTGTTTGCTTTGCATACATGATGGGCAAACACCCGAATCTTGGCCGTAAAATTTATTATCTCACATTTAAATACTGCCTTTCAATTTTATGCGCATGCTGGTTTATGGAAAAGGCTTTTGTTCTGAAATTTTAATTACATTTCTACTGAAAAGAGCATCACATTGTAGACATTATAAATTCTGGCATCCTTTCAGCTTTCTTATGCAAATACACTGCCATATTTTTATAGCAGTGTGGAAGCCTGAGCTGAGCAATTAAAATTCTATTTTTTTGTTTCAATAAACTAACGTACTAACTTATACTTTTTGTGGCTACCAACGAACCAACTTCATTTGATTATTTTTAAAAGATTACAACCAATTTTATTGCATGCGTTTTGATCAAACACTGTTATTAGTGTTAATCTTCATGGCATTTGTAATGATGTAATTAAGTAAAAAAAAAATGGTACTGGACACTTCCAAATTATATCATTTACTATATTATGACAAATGCAAACCTTAAACAAACTACTCATTCTCTGAATGCATAAATATTTGTTTATTACGTATACATAATGCCATTTTAAACTAACCTAAGGACATTATGTGACGTTTGTCGTTTTTTTCCATTTAGGTATATATTATAATTTAGAAGTACATAAACATTCTTGTTATATTTTTTTTGGTGGAGTAGTTATCGGCTAGTATTTTTTTAAAAATCTTTTGCCGTATTTGCGAAATGTACAAAATGTTGGTTATGGCAATCCTGTCCCAATTTTTTGAAACTACTATTCTTTTTCGTATAATCATTAACCTACACTAATTACTGATGAAGCTGACATTCCAATATTCCCTGGGCTTTGTAGCTGCAAGACGACTTGGAGTCTATACCCTATTTGCTAACGCTAGAATTATTATCACCAGTATCGCGTTATACGTAAAATAGTTTAAATTTAATTTGTACGTGGGTGAAGCTGAAATTACAACCGTCCATGCTCTTTGTAATTGCAAGACGAATTGGGGTTCAGTACTTCGCCTACATATAATTGAATATCGTTTCATAATAATCGTTGTTCTCAGATGCTGCATTCATAAACTGGGACTGGAATTAATTAAGAATATTAAATGTACAACGCCCTTGGGGTGATTTATCACAAAAATGGCGATCAATAAATTATCCTATAATAATAATAATAATGTATTAGTACCTACAGAAAATTGTGCAAATACAGCGTACGAATGGTCCACATTTCCATTTTAAAATGATCTTCGTCTAATCTCTAATCTAATAATATATATATCTAATAATGACACTCAAGTAGTTAGTTAGCCTTGGTAAATACATTTTTCCATAAAAATAAGCACTTTCAAATTGTCAAGTGTTTTAACGGAGCTTAGGGATGCAGAATTTCTATCAAAGATGTGAAAATGATGGTGGCGACTAAATCTCTCGGAGGCTTGTAACTATGTCCACATGCAAGTCTTTATGTCAAAAATTGTATCTCTTAAAAGAAATGGCTGTAGGTTCCTACTCAAAAGACTTTTTTTATTTATCTATATAGATACATATTATGTAAATACATTATTTATGGTTTGTAATTTTTAATTCATTCTTCCTCACTTGGCAACCTGCTATTTTTACACTTTATAAAACTTTCCGCTTCGTAGCATAGTGGTAGCGCATGTGGCATGAGATCGCGGGCTCGATTCGCGAAGGGGGTCAACATAAAATATGTATTTATATGTGATTTTCATATTAACATTTCATGTGTGTTACCTTGGACTAGTTCTAAAGCGTGAGACTGATCATCTTACCTTCATGTAATAAAAATGATCGAGACTCACTGCACTTGTATCATTATGCACCATTGGGTGCAGATAAGGGAAAGTAGTAGTAGTGATAGGGTTTATGAGTAAAGCACTTACTTTTATATAATGAGTACTTACTTTTCAACCCACACAACATACCTAATACCTACCCTACATACTACACAATGACACCTTGCCCATTAAGCTTTTCAACCCACACAACATACCTAATACCTACCCTAATACTACACAATGACACCTGTTTTTCCCATTGCCAAGCATCAGGTGTTATTTGCTTTTTCAATCTTAGCAAGCAGAATAAATGTATAAAGTAATAAGTACAAATTTTACAGCAAAAACAACGTATTAATATATTTCTCTTGCCCATTAAGCTTTATCGTAAACAAGAGTGCTGGAATCCTCTTAAAGGCGTCTAGAGCATAATTATTACGAGTTTTTAAAAATACAATTATTAAAATTTTTCAACATCCTCTTATATGGGAGTTATGAAATATGGACCAAAGCAAAGCTTCAAAGAGATTTTTAATGCACGCTTTTCATAAATAGATATTTCTTAAGTCTGCCTACGTAAAATGAAGTTTTTAACTTTTACATTTTTAATGAAGGTGGGTTTGATGTTTTGTGTTTTCAGTAAGACAGAAACTAAAATTTTAGAACCTTTATTTTGTTTTTTTTTTCTGTTTAAATTCCAAAGGTCACGTGATATGAATAAGGCAGTTATTCTTATAATAAATAATTATCATTTATTAATATTGTTTAATTAATAATAAATTTTTAATACAAATTTTGGTTCGTAATTTTTCGTACAAAACAAATAAAATTTTGATAACTGTTTTATTGGTCTCCATGTAAAAAATATGTGTGCCTTTATTAAAAAAGAAATGTTAATGGTATCCTAAAAATATATGAAAAAGTCAAACCTTGCATGAGAATGTTTATTAAGCGCCCTACAGACATGGCTGCCACTACTCCATCAGTGGTGATTGGGGTAGATTTAAGAAGAGTACTTCCAATGAATAACAGTAAAAGAAAGAAATGGCTAGATGAGTTGGAAGCCAGCGCTGACGAGTGGCGCCCAAGTGTATTGCGGCCTTCACATGTTGTTTGTATAATTACAAAAAATTCTAAAAATCCTAGTCTTGGTCTACTGTTCACAACCGTCGCGTCGGGTAGTCTGATCGCTTGGTTTGGAGGCTGTTTGAGAATTCAGCTGACGATGATGATCTAGTGCAGTGATTCCCAAAGTGGTCTATATCGACCCCCAGGGGTCTATGACTACCTGCAAGGGGTCTACGTCAGCGAAAAAAAAATTGGGGGTCCATGAAATGAAAATGGGGGTCCATGATAGTAAATCTTAGCATACACTGATAGAACCTATTTACTCACATTATACTATCTTAATATAAAGACATATACATTATTTTAAAAATTCCATCTTCATACATGGTGGAAAGGGGGTTCAGCGCTGTTACCAATCTCCTAACGAAAAAAAGAAACAGACTGGAGATCATTAGCCGAGGAGATTTAAAATTAAACCTTACAAAATAGACGCCAAATGTTGATAATTTATTATTAAAGCATCAGGTTCATCCTTCCTACTAAAAACATTTACTTATTGCTTAGATTATTTTATGTTACGTTTATTTTATATAACAAATACAATTTTCTATTTTAATTAGTTTTAATTTAAATTCAATTAGTAAATGTAAAAACTTAGCATGTGTTTTTACTTTAAGTTTTTAACACTTAACTTCACTAAAGTTAGAAATTTACAAAAAAATCAACATCAGGTAAATAGGGGGTCTACCAAAAACCGAAAAACATGGCAAGGGGTCTACGACACAAAAAAGTTTGGGAACCTCTGATCTAGTGAAAAGAGCTACGGATTTCGGATTTGAATCCCTTTGTTCGAATTCCGAATTCCTCTCCACCACAACTCGTTTTCGGGTTTTTACGCACGTATTTCCTGCGATTTGTATAAGATATTACAACTCATTTGGGAGGCGTATCACAAGCATCTCATCATCACCATACCATATCCGCTCCCTATGTGGAGCATATGGATTCCACAAACTGCCTCCAGACCAAGCGATTGGCCGCCAGCTCCCGTGCATCCTTCCAAGTCAAGTCCACGTCACGCTTGGTCATATGGAGCGAATGCACGATGAAATAACGGCTAAAGGGAAGGAACGGCTAGAAGTCGAGGAAGACCGAGAAAGACATGGCATGATCAAGTACAACAAATACTTGAAAGTGGTCATATGAAAAGTCGGAATAATCGACGTGCGTGCATAAGAAGATAAATTATGAATGTGTAAGAAGCAGGGGGACACTTCCCTTGCTTCTTACACACCTACCAGGACAGAGTGATGTGGCGTTCTATCCTCTCCACCCACCCCTCCGGGGAAATGGCGTGATGGTAAGTTGGTTAGTTCTCTTTTAATGTTTTAAAGCGCTGGTTTCTTAATTCAGTTTTGCGTACCTACTTATTTCTAGATGCTATAAAATTTCAGCAAAATAAAACCAAATTTCTTGGAGGGAAAAAAACAGAAAATGGTTTAAAAAAATAAAACGTAATACACAAATAAACAAGACCAATTTTTCACTAGATTTATTATTTGATCGTTGTAACTTCTTACTAAAATAATCCAGAACTTGTTGAGTAATTGATTACATAATAGTTTTAAGCGTAGATTATTGCATATTCTAAACTATGTACTAACTTAACTCATTGTAGCAGATACTTTATGAATTTCATTAGAAGCTGGACCCACATTACTAAAGTTCGAGATGAATTCTCGTTAAGATTTTTAAAAAACATAACGTATTTTACACAAACCTAGGTGTTCGGACATTTTGTTCTTCTCTGCATTCTGGCCAAGTGGAAAATATAAATAATTCAAAATAGTTTTGCTGTAATATAGAAAAGTAGAGTTGCGATATCGAGTAGAGATGTCGCCGATGCGATGTGGGGTTCAACGATCGGTTTATAACAAAGCCGGATTAGTGATCCTTACTGAGCTAAGCGGGCGATAAATTCGTGCGTGTTGACCTTCTCATTTATTGTATTTTTTATCCAAAGAATGGAATGTTAGTAATTGAGTTTTGTGGACGCAGTATGTCCTTCATAATTTATGATGACGTAGATTGGTAAATCTGATCTGAATACTGGCGACTGGCGCGGCGATAACGATACCGCACAATTCTCTTATCAGCAACATGTGTGATCAAAGATCGACAGGGTGGCATTTCATGGTTCTGGATCCTGTTACCAAACAATGAGAGTACTGTTTCGAAAGCGACAGCATAGAATGCCTCAGACATAATATCGACGCGACGCGACGCACAAACGTCTGAATATCATTTTTAGCTGGCCAAAAATGTTTTCTTCTAAATAAAGTGATAATCATTAATTTTTATCAATGATATTGTAAGTTTAAAATTTATACCATGAATCTAAACTAATTTGTTAAATTAAATGGAAAAACTAGATTTTTAATAACGTAAATAAAAAGCCAAATCGTGTATTTTTTTATTTTACCGAAATAATGTAGGTTTAGGCAACCTGTAATTTAGAACAATGAAATAAAATTTAAAACAATATTATTTATTTATTTACGCCCAAAGGGTATTTACATAATATATTATAAACAATCCCAAAACAAAGATAAAAAGAAAAAAAGCTATAAATTAATTTTAGATAAAAATTTTAAGGATAATTCTATAAGCTATGCAAATAGGTAAAAAAGGGTGGAGTAAAGATAAAACTATTTAAACAAAACTATTTATAATAGAAAAAGGAAAACATGAAAAGATAAAACTACAAGCAAGCAATTATCGTAAAGGTTAAATAAAATATTAAAAAATATGTTGTAGGTACTTTGTTTTATTAGTATAAATTGTAAGCATGAAGAGATAAAGAAAGCTTATAACATAAACACTATAAAAATTAAACATAATTATAATTAATTGCTCCCAATTTACTCAGCTTGTTTTGCAATTTTGATTTGAGTGAGTGTCCAATGCTTTTTTTACCTTAAAGCTGTGCTTGGAGTTATTGACGTACTTTCTTTTAAAACGCTTTGAGCTGTTCTTTCTCTAGATTTGTATAAACTAACACAAGCAGCCTGACACAATTCTTCTTTGCTCGATGTAGCAGTCAAAGTACTAATTTTCCTTTTTTTCACTTCTTGAAGATAACTCTCTCCAAATAGTTTTTTGAATGACCACGGGGCTTTACGTCTGTAATGTCTTCAAGAACCTTTTTAGTAGCATCAAAACGTAAACCCATATTTAACCACTTTTCATTGCACATAAGGAATTTATTTAACTGTCTGCGACTTTTCTTCCACCGATTTTCAAGTTGCATCACAAAACTTTCAAAAACTAAACAATTTTTTTTAGTATCTATAAAACCAGGAAATAAAGTTTTTATGTCATTCTTAAGCACAGGTAGCAACTCTTCAAACCAAAAATGGTCTTTTCGGTGGATATTTCATATTGCAAAAAGTGAACGTCTAGAAATTGCTCGTGAGGAACCTGAAAAGAAAAATATCTTCAAAATTGCACCCAAGTGGCAGGTTTTTTTTTCTTCGATAGTAACACTATAATAGTTAAGCTATGTTTTAAAAAAGTTACAAAACTTACTTCTGCTTACCTTTTTTTTCCGAACCTTCGAAAGTTTGTATTTAATAAAAAAATATTGAGAAAATTCGCTTTTGTATAAAAACAATTAAATCACGTATAATAAACAACAATAAAAAAAAATAAAAAGAAGAAAGAAAAAGTTAACAAGCGACTAAACCTGCAGAGCAAAATGAGAAATTTATTCTTCTTCTTCTTTTACTACGTTCGCCCTTATGTGGATCATGTGCACATCACTAGATCCCTCCAGGAGACTCTATCGCCAGCCAGCTCTCGCGCCACCTCTCACGTCAGGCCCGCATCCATCAGTTCCGCCGGGTACATCCGTAAGATGGTCATCGACAGTCTACTAGGACCGCGGAATTTTGCAGGCGTTAAAAAGAGGCAGCTTGGGTCCAGGCTCTCCCGAGGCATCCAGAATACATGCCCAAGTCAGGTCCACCACCGCGACTTCGCGACTCCAGTTATTGGAGGGTGCTGCGTCCGTTCCCGAACTTCAGTGTTGGTTATGAAGTCAAACCACCTAATAAGGCCTTATATTATTATTCTAAGATACTTGTTAAACTTGTAAAACTCAACAATCAAACATTCTGAGCCTTTGTGAGGTGCCAGGATTCACATCTATAAAAGAACACCGGAACAATATATGAGTAAAAGTCGACATTTTGCTTTGACCGAGTATAAACTGGAATTCGATGGCATCGCGTTAAAGTTTGCTCCAGCAATTCCTAGTTTCTTATGCGTGATGCCCATCTTCAGTTATATAAACACCTAAGTATCTAAAGCTGTCAACTCTTTCGATCCTCCGCCCTTTGTGAAGGGGATGATATATTATTTTCATAATAATATTATGTCGCTTTGTATGTCGCTAGGTAACTTTTTCCTTTCAACCGTCGATATGTAGGTACATATATGTTTATAATACATTACTACATTTTTAAGCATTTTTAATTTTAACTGAGCATTAAATAAAATGCAGCGTTTACATTAATAAGCCCAGTACTTTAGTTGGTCTAACCTAAGTGATGATAGTATGTAAATTTATTTTGGTGAAATTATTCAACATGCAGCTGAAGCCGGAGGTTGTATTTCCGGAAGTCCATCTATTGTTGTAATCTTGTTTCGGGAACACGTGAAACTCGCAACTAGCCTAGACTTGTGTGTTTAATACCCGATGTATACTAGCCGTTCGAGTATACTGTGTGTATATCGAATGTACATATACTGCGTCTAATATATACTTGGATATTAATCCTTCCGAACTCTGATATTTGCTTGTTACATCTACATAGAAATTGGACGGACACGCTAATGGGATAAATCCTTTAGTAAAGAGGTAGCCTACCTTCATGTAATAAAGTTATCGAAATACAATGTAATGGTGTAACTTCCACCTATGCAGTGCCCTTTTCAACATTAAGAATATTAAAATAATCAAGATTCTCTGCACTTGGCCGAGTGCAAGTGCCGTATGCACCATTGACTGCGGATATGGGGAAAAAAAATATTTCAAAAATTTCATGACTTTCTTGAGTAAAACAGCATTGTTTACAATTTTTCATAATTTCTATATAATATATTTTTCTTATTCTTCTTCTTCCTCGGCCGTCTTCATTCTAGTGTTAGATATGGGCCTATCCTTTCTATCTCTACTCGTCTCTTTACATCTTTACTCTAAAAAAAATCTTAGGCAATTAATAGCAGAGTTCTACTAAATTATTATCTTTTCATCAACGATGGTGTCAAGTAAGATACTTTATTGAATAAAATTGCATAAAGGAGATAAAGGTTATTGCGAAAGTTAGGGAAGTTATTAAGACTTAATGAAATAAAATATATTGGGCACGTGGTATTGCCGCTTATAAGTTACTAGAGTCAGCGAATTGAAAATGATATCCGATTTTACTTTACTTTCTGTAAAATTTATTGCTGACTGGTCCTCGGGCTTTGCAGTAATATCAAAAGGACTACACCCCCCCCATAGAAATTAATACCGGTTTAACTACAAACCCCGGTTTAATTTGTTCAATAAACCACACTTAATCTTCTGTTACAAAATAATCTTAGTGCCACAAAAGTAGGTAGGTATTTTCAGTAGATTTTCTTGGTATCTAAACGTAATTATTCCACGATTCAGTTTCAATTAAATTAGGAAACTTTTATTGTTTCTGTGGTTATTTGACAAGATTTGTTGGAAAATGGTTTTAATTGATTGAAGGAAAGGAGTTATCGTTAATTACTTTTGATTTCTTCTTCTCAAATTTTAAATCAATAATGCTGTAAACGCCTGAAGCTTAGTCAGGAATAAACAGTACAGTTTTATGATTTTTCCAGTTAATCTCGTTCGATTTAAACTTATTTACTACTTATTTTCTAGCACAGTTAATTGTTACAGTTTGCACAGTTGCCCGTCTCGTGGTGTGGCGGTAACGCGTTGGGCTGCATGAGGTCGCGGGTTTGATTCTCGGTGGGGGTAACATGAATATCTTAATGTGATTTTCACATACAAATATTTAATATGTGATACCTTGGATTGGCTCTGAAGCATAATACTGATCATCTTGCTTGCTTGTTTACATACTATCAATATTCACTGCACTTGGTGTTCCAATGTGCCCTAAGGGAGAGTACTAGAAAAGTGTAGTTATTTTACTCATATGTTAACTTTTTTTTAAATTATTTAATTAATAATATTAAAGTTAGTAGATTCCAATCAAGTTAATAGGTACTTGCTGAACAAATTGAAACACTATCGTATCGTAACATTCACACGTGATCGTACTTTAATGGAATGAGTTGCACCTACAAAACATGTCCCTCGTACGTGCAAGATCTTAAAAACTTTTATAAGATAACAGAAGTAAGGTTTTTGGAACACCACAATTTTAAGCAAGTACTAATATAAATTATTTTCTCTTATTCTTCACATGACTTGAGGTTAGAACAATAGCAATCTCACAATGCCGTGGCCGCCGTAAGCTAATATTTCTACTCTACTGCAGGCTTTTTCCGATTGCATTTTTTGTGTTGCACTGTTCTTTTTGTTCTACTTACGGCTTCTGAATGAAACCAATGAGCATTGTACAGTGGCAATTGTTCCGTAAATAAGAATGCCATGTATATAATGTACAATGTACACCGTATGTTTCACTAAAACTACTACTTATGCTACTACTCTCCTTATCCGCACCCAATGGTGCATAGGGCACTCTTTGGTACACCAAGTGCAGTGAATATTGATATTTCATTGTACTCGTATGAAGGGAAAATGATCGATCATTTAAGTTTTTTTTTTATTATATAATATTCTTAACCCATTTAGACCTGAAACTATTTTTGTCACAATTTTATGAAATTTTTGTTATTAATAGAATTAAGGACGTTAGTAAATCACCTAAAAAATACGTAATTTTTTTGTTTGTTTAAGGGTTGCTAGAAATAACCCGACCTGTATGTGGGACAGTAGGCTTATACATATGCAAAAAGTCCAAGTATGGCAATTTATCTTATTCTTTCTTTAGTATTATAAAACAATAAACTAAAATGATAACATGCTTGTTAGTTCAGAACACATTTTTTAATTATGATAAAATAACTCAAGTTTTTAGTATCATCATCATCATCATCATTAATTTTTAGTATAGTAAGGTAAATAATATTTAACGTGCAAGACCAACATTGCATTTTGTGCATTTGACTAGGCATTTTTTTCGGCATTAGGCACATCTTGTTTTGTTGCTTTGTTCCGCGGTAAAAGGTTTCATTATACCTACCTCTTGGACATTAAGATAAATTTGTAACATTATACTTATTTGGTTCTTCAGCACATTTTTTATAACACACTGTCCCATATGTGGGACGGTATGTCTAAATGGGTTTATAAATTAACAATTCCCTTTTTTTTCTTTATTTGGCCTTTACCAATAATCCCCTAGCTATCCACTAAAATTATGTCTCTTTCTGATTTTTTTAAAAATCAATTTATCCTTACTAGTATAATTTTTATTCAAATTAACGTTACTTTCCTACCTTCACAAAATAACCTACCTGTATCACATTATTACTTACCCATTCTTTTGTAAATAAAAAATAAAAAAATTAAACTAGGTATTTAACAACATTTTGAATGTATACAAATACTTGTAGACAAATTACTGGATTAAACCCATGCTGGGCTGATATCAGATATTATTGATATCCCAACAGAGACAGAGAAACTCTGGAAACGAATGTGGGTTATGTAGGCGTTTACAGGGCTTATGACCTGTCATTGGCTGGGTTAAGTGGCCACTTGATGTACTACAAAATTCCCCATTCCGCCCATCATCTGGTAACCATATATGAAAAATTTTGGAACTACTATACGGCTGGCGTCTTCTTGTAAGTAATAAAGCTCGGTAGAGCCTTACCTACACTAATAAAGATGATTGCCAAAAAATGCTTAACAATCTTCTCAATAGATGACACCAGCATAGAATGTTTCTGTAATGCGGAACGACGAAGACGAGTTCAACGGAGAGGAGAAAAAAACACAACACGGATAATTTTAAAAAAACAACAAATATAGAAATAACAACGACCGTGAAAATCTACGCATATATTTGTCATAAATGGTTATCAGATGATGGGCGGAATGGGGAATGTTGTAGTTCATCAAGTGGTACTTAACCCAGCCAATGACAAGTAATAAGCCCTGTAAACGCCTAGATAACCCACATTCGTTTCCAAAGTTTCTCTGTCTTTGTTGGGATATCAATAATTTCTGAATTAAACTATGTTTGATGGTAAGTGATAAGTGACAAGTAATTTTTTTTATGATAAAGTGATGATCGGATGATGATCTTACACTTCAGCGCCAGTCCAAGGTATCACATTTGAAATATTTTTATGTGAAAATCATATTCAAATAAATATTTCATACTATCCTTCATCGGGAAATGAACCCGCAACCACAATCATGGTAGTCCAACGCACTACTGATACACTACGAGGCAACGAGGCCGACAAAATGACGCACATGTGACGAAAATATTGAATTTCAAAGTGCAATAGTTCGGGCTACGGAGTTTTTTTAGTTATATTTTTTTTAAATAAAACTTCCATTTTAAGTTATATCTAACTAACTAACCATCACGCCATTTCCCCGTAGGGGTAGGCAGAGAGGATAGAACGCCATACCACTCTGTCCTGACATACTTCCTTTGCTTCCTCTACATTCATACATCTTCTCATGCACCTACGCCGATTGTTCCAACTTTTCACATGCCCACTTTCAAGTGCTTGTCGTACTTTATCATGCTATGTCTTTCTCGGCCTTCCTCGGCTTCTACATCCAGGCCCACTTGCAATTACACTTCTTTTGGCCGTTCTTTCGCTACTCATTCGCTCCACATTTTTTTTCCAAACATTTTTCCAAACCATCGTAAAAGCCCTTTTTTTCATTTTGTCGATAATGCTTATCTCATCCTTGCACTCTGCTCTAATTTGTGTGAAAAAATTGTGTGAAAGATTAACAGAACATTAAAAAATCAATAAAAATATTTCTTAAAATTTTCTTCGTATCTCATTATATATACTTTTCTAATTTATTTTTTTTTTACTGGGAGCACGGAAAACCACACGGTACTCTACGTAGACCGTCATTTTATGCGAAATGTTTTTTTGTACTGTTCAAATATAAGATTTTACAGTCAATATCAAAACCAATACCATAACAAATTATAATTTATTAAGAACACCTCCCTATGTGCGCCTTAGGAGCGAGTTATTCATCTTGTTAGGATCGGAGCCGAGACGGTAACTAATACAATTATATTAGGACGAGGTATAGGCAAACTAGTAGAAGATTAAATAATCGCGAAATGTTTCATTAAAACTTCACCTTGGCGAGTATAATCAGGTACAATTTAACGTAATTAATTGAAGTCGGAATAATCGGCGTGCGTGCATGAGAAGATGTTAGAAGTGTTGGGGAAACGAGGGAAGTATGCCAGGACAGTATGGCGTGGCAATGCAATATTTAAATTTTTGTACATATTTCAATTTGTAAGTACTGTTTTATAAATAGGAATCAAGTCGTGGCGGAGTAGGTATTGGTATATTGAATGCTTTAAAAACGTAAAAATACAATAACATATTTACATTATTAGCCATATACAATATCCTGTGAGCAATCATACGATAATAACTAACAATCGCCCTTAAAAAATACACATATTTAGCGTGTTTTTTGACAGACTGCACAGTTTTCTGAACAAGAAACTGTGCAGTTTTCTGCATTAGAAAGCAACAAAGTAAAGTGGTGCAGTGAAATTCGTACCTAAGGGCTCTGGAGTGGCGTGTAAATAGCCACTCCAGACGGGGATGATAACTTCAAAAATAAAGAGATAATGACAAAATTGAATACCTAATATTGTTAGACAAATTTCCAACACGTTTTTTTTTTTTTTTTTTTTTTTTTTTTTTTTTTTTTAGTGGGCGCTATGTAATATGTTATGACTTCATAAATACAAGAAATACCAGGATAAGTCAGATTTCAAAGGCGTCCACTAACCTGAGATTCTTTCCTGATCTTCTCGTGGCTGCGAAGCGGCGGACGAATTGATGAATCCAAATAATTTGAGACGGCGGTGATGATGGACACAAACTTGATGGCACACACAGATGACGAGGAAAACACAAATAAATAGCGAGAAACTTATATAGCGGCGGCGATGACAGAGTAAAGAAGTTGATTCGCGGAGCGTAGCGGCGTTATTCATATGTTGTCAAACCACATTGGAACGTGAATTCAAAAGTTTAGTGGGTACCAACAATATTGGCTTAACATCATAGATAATCCTTGCAAAATGAAGTACTTATTCTGGCTTGATCAGGCTCTAATCCGGAGACTACGCATTATAAATCACTACACCACTATTTACTCAAATTAAAATTACTTGTTTTTTATTTCGATTAAAAATTATCAGTAGGTAATATTAACATTGTTATATCTTCGTTGTAAATATTCTGGATTCAATACAAAATTTAATGGAAATTAAATTACCTACATCCTACAATATAAAATAACGAATATTGAAAATTTATTTATATCCTAATTTAAATAACGTTGTTCAGGATATAACATTATCGCTATAAAGATTTCCAATTGTTTACTTTACGTTTATTACATGAAGGGTTATTTTGAATAACAAATAAAACTTTTCTTACATTATTTATATACTTAAGTATCTTCCCGAAAACTTATTTTAAATTTACATTCTTCCGTTTATCTGGAACCATTCGGGGAAAATAAAGACTTTGCAAAAAAGTTAAAAGCTTCTTGTAAGAGGTAACACGAACAGTCTATGAGAAAGGTAAGTACATAAAATGAGTATTTTGCTAGGGAAAGGATAGGTTGGCACTAGAATTTCAATATTTAGTAAGTGTTTCGACGTTAAATGTTCATCATAAACAATATATTTCTCCTACCTTGGTGGAGCATATCGAGCACTGGCTCTAAGCTAAGCGATTAGCCACTACTTAAGTCCTATATCAGGTCCACGTCAGCAGTGCTGCCGTCCGATCACTAAAAGCCCACTGAGTACAGAAAACAAAATTTTATTTATGAGCAAAAATCCGAAAATCCTTGTTTCTGGAAGGTTGTATGACTTACGTTGTACGTTTTTGTTAGACCTAGCTAACAGTTCATTAATCCAACATTAAATTTTGCACGTCTTTAGAGCTTCAAAGGACTAAATCTTTTACCTTTTAGCTTGTGGATTAAATTTTGGTATTTGCAGTATGCGTTATAAAAGAGGCGAGGTTGTTAGTCTTTATTAGGAATTCAGAGGAGAGTTTTTTCCTGGAGGGATCAATGTGATGTCCACATGCTCCCCGTCAGGGGCGCGCTCCCTACTAAGCGTTACATGCCGCTTCATAGGTTTTTGAAGAATTATTACCAACTTTAAATAGTCATAATTAAATCAAAAATATTTTAACAATTTTTAGTTCTTAAACGACTAAAAAATTGCGACTTTATGAGACCTCACGACTATTCGTATAAAAAGTTATTGTTTTTAAGCAGATTTATGAAATTTTGATTTAGTGCTAAACTTCCCAATTTTGTAACGTAATATTACAAACTTATTTTTTTTGAATTTATTTGTAAATTGAAGGTAATTCAATATGGAAAAATTGTCTACCAGTAAATCTATTAGTAAAAAAATTATGTAAATATAAAACTGTTGGATTTTATTTCACCTGCTGACAAACAGTGAAACTTGAGTGGATTTAAATTAGGGGAATCCTCGAATCCCTCGATTATCATGATTTAATAACTATTCGAAGATTCGAAAAAATAACTCAAGACATCAAATATTGAAGCTGAATTTTTTTTTCAAATTTCAAACGAAAATTTGTTTTATGAGAGAAATGTAAAAATATCCTTTCGCGTGTTCATATAAGACACTTACGCGATTTGAGAATGGAAAATTAGCATTCTTGACTACCTTAAGGTTTAATTTCCTATGGCACACACTCCCCATAGAAGCAAACGCGACGAAAGCAGAACTAAGAGACATCAAAACAATTGAATGTTTCAAAATAATGTCCTTCACTGAGTTTTGAAATTTGACCGCGGGCGGCGCCGAGTTATTCCGATGTTCTCTAGCCTGCTAGGCGACTGGCAAAATTCAACCACTTCATTAGATAAGTGGAAGAAATCGCACATGGATAACAATACCTCCTTCATTGAATTGCCCTTTGTATTCTAAGTACCTACTTAGTTAGCTCATTTGGGGTAGTGAAGGTCTCTTCGCATCATTGCATCGCTATCAACGGAATGGAAATATTAAAAAGAGCGGAAGTTCTCGGGCAAGACTAAACTTTTCACCGGCATTTTCCATAAATTATAAAGTTTTTTATTATATTATCTTCGGTCTGCAAACGGGACTCGTCAAAGAAAAGCGAATAACCCTTGTACCAACGACCACTTTATAATATGCACAATTATTATTTACGTAGAATAACACGCTAACTACTACACCAGCTGGAAAGAATTCACAAATTAAAAATACAATTTATTTAGGTTATCTCTGGATATTAATTTATTTCAAACAAAAAATCACCTTTGACCTATGGGAATCGTGCATTCGAAGTGTGAATCCAATGATAATAACCATTGGAGCCTAATGATTGGTGCAAGCCCGTCAAGAGTACAATCCAGCATTAGTAAGTTTCGATTTGAACATACCTAAAATGTTAAAAATAACTAACTATCCATCACGCCATTTCTCCGAAGGGTTAGGCAGAGAGGATAGAACGCCACATCAATCTGTCCTGGCACACTTTTTTTTTATTTATTTAACTATTTGTACATACAGTGGCGGGTTTATTGCCTTATTGGCAATTTATTCCAACCAACCATAAAATAAAAAAGTGCAGGTCTTTGACGTAAAGTCAATAACAGAAAGAAAATCTTTTCAATACCTTGCTTCCTCCACATGCATACATCTTCTCATGCAAGCACGCTGGCGCTGATTATTCCAACTTTTCATGTTATGTTGTTTCCAAACATTTTATAGTTAAATCGCTAACGTCCGTAGGTATCTTAGAATATAAAATTTATTAAATATATAACTTGGTTATAATAAAACTTCGAACAAATATTCAAATTCAACAGGCTATTCTCAAGCGGTGTTCAGTTATAAAGTTCACTTTTTAAAGCTATAAATCCGGTATTACAGAGACGTAATACAAGCTCTGAACAACTCTAATAGAAGGAAAATGTCACTAAAATACGAGAAGAAAATATGATTTATGCCTTCTTTTGTGCTTTATTTTTCATTTAGAAATAATGCCTTGGAGTCTTCCGTTTGAACGATTATAGATTTTTTAATGTTAACTCTTTAAGGTTTCTTTTTTTAAATTTTATCACCAACTTTGTTAGCGAATAGTGCATTAGGCTACCATGCGCGTTCGATAAACGATGGGGTCAATATAAAAGTGTTTAATTTTATTTATTCAAGTCAGTATAAAACATTGATTTAAATGTTGGTTTTCGCATTAAAATATTTTATTGTGATAGCTCGGGCTGACACTAACACCAATGCAGTTTCCGAGATACACCAATAGGTGCGGATAATGAAAAGTACAAGTACTTGGTAATTTTATTATTTAGAATAGCAAATTATCAACATCGCCATCATCATACATGGATTCCACAAACTGCCTCTAAGCCAAGCGATCTGCCACAAGTCCCCGAGCAAACTCCCAAGTCAGGTCCAGAAATAATTATACCGTAATAAATTAAAAAGATCTTCAAACGTTTTCTTTTAAAAAGGATAGAACAGCTTTAAAAATACAGAGTTCCTGCGTTTCTAAATAGAAGAGAGAATTTGCATGTGAAGTAAGAAAAAGTATACATATAAAACCAGCTTTGTTTCTGCCTAGTCCATGTTTTTTTATAAATGCACTAAATTAAACAAAAAACACAAAGCAAACGCATCGGCATTATTGAATTAATAATAGTTATAGGCGAGATAAAATTGTTTAAACATTTATAACGGTTGGATTTTAAAAATCTGAGTCTGGATGATGTCATCTTAAACATTCCGTGCAAACACTAAATTTTAAAGGATTATATTTAAATTCTAAATAAATGTTTGAAAAACGGATAGCTCTCATTTTATGTTTTATTTGTGTTCCTTTTTATTATTTTTAGTGGCATTACTTTACTTATAATTATTTAATACTTAAAATAGCAAAAGTCCAATTGTAATTGAAATTGTGGTGAATTCCAGTTTTTGTCTGCTAGTATTTGGACAGACTAAAAATGTTGTTTATAGCATAAAGAATGCTAAAAAATCTTTAAAAAATACAGTATCAAATAACATTTTAGTATCCACGGTATTAAAAAAAAAAAATATTTTATCAAATTAATATTTGCTGAAAAATAGTGATTTCAGCTACTCGATGTACAAGTTTCAGAGAAGCAGGTGGATGGTTAGCTTGACTTCCGGTTTTCTCGAGGGAAACCGGAACTTCGTCCTGAAAACAAATGAGAGCTTTGAAATGAAGCTTTCAAAGAACAAAGGGGAGGTTTTTATTAATGTCAGAAGTTACCGGAGTATACCGTAAAATTTTGAAACTTAAAATAAAAGGCATCGGCTTCGTTTTGGATTAAATATGTTTTGGGTTTCTGTGCATTGTGCATGCGATACTTACGCGGTTAGAAAACAACCTTTAAAAAAGAAAAAAACTGCCTTTCACGGAAAACTTGCGATCTTTTTAAAACATTTTTAAAACCGGCTTCTTGACTTCGCATTCGTTTTTGGATATGGCCCAAAACTTTAATGCGCGAATTCGATTCTAAACATCCTTATTTATTTTTTATCAAAAGTTAACGCATGGAAAACATTAAATATTAGTATATTAGGTACTATTATAGTGATAACTTTCAACATAATATAAAATTTATGAAACGTGTCCCGAGAGCGTGAACAATAAATTCTTTCCTACAATTTGACAACTCAACAGAGAAGAGAAGTTTAGAAAAGATTATGGATATCTAGGCGTTTACAGGTCTTATGACCTGTCATTGGCTGGGTTAAGTGGCCACTTGATGTATTACAACATTTCCCATTTCACCTAATATTTATCTGCCAATTATCATCATCGGGTTATAAGCCGTGTAAGAGGCTTAATTAATTTTTAATCGCAATAGTTATTTGCAATTAAAATTTAAAATTAACAGCATAATATTGCCTCTTGTTTTACGTACATATTTCTGCAACCCAGTATTTTAGTTCTCGCAGCATACACGATTAGTTTTTTTAATAAGTTCATACTACACAATGGGTGAGAATGTTAGATACAAAAAGACTATAAGTTTAAAGTGCATGGACTTAAATTTCTTAGAAAGTTTTATGAACACTCTGTATAACATAATCTAGACAAGTTTTCCACTCAACACTTCAATTTAACATATAAAACTGCAGAAGAAAATGAATAATGATGAAAAGAGTATTTTAAAAACTGGAAGAAGGGAACAAATTTTTAGATGAATATAAATTTAAGTAACAATATGCAGGTAGAGCTCTAGCCAAAGAAAAGGGGGAATTTTTTAATAAAGTACCCTTCCCCTACTGATTCTGTTTTTTGTACCTTTTAATGATATTTTTTCTTCTTCTTTCGCCACGTCCGCTCCTATGTGAAGCATGTGGACATTACTTGATCCCTCCAGGAGACTTTCTCCCTCGTACCAAGTTAGACCTGCATCCATCAGTTCCGCCCAGTACATCCGGAAGATGGTCATCGACTGACTACCAGGGTGGCGGGATCCTGCAGGCGTAAAGAAGAAGCAGCTCGGGTTGAGGCTCTCCCGAGGCATCCTGAGTACATGCCTAAGCCAAGTCCACCGCCTCGGCTTTTATTGGAGGTTGCTGCGTCCGTTCCCGATCTTAAACGTTGGTTTTGAAGTCAAACCCCCTATGGCCTAATAAAGGAGAACATTCGTGTTAAATGAAAATTTTCCTTTTATATTAATTTATAAACAACATTAAGAAGGTGTCCAGATACTTGTAGACAAAAACTGGATTTCACACATTACGGGCTAATAATTACAATTGACATCTCAACAGAGACGAGAAGTTTGGAAGGGAATATGGATATCTAGGCGTTTACACCATTGAAAAACTTATGACCTGTCATTGGCTGGGTTAAGTGGCCACTTGATGTATTACAACATTCCCCATTTCACCTAGTATTTGATATCCATATCTGCCAATTATCAGAACTTGTATATATACAGAATATATATTTTAGCAAAATATGAAAGATTGATTCACAAAAATAACTTAAATAATTTTACTAAAGTCAATTACGTCACATTTAATGTATTTTTAAAAAACTATAAAATCGTTGAAAATACA
>JAGVSP010003251.1:0-41054 GCA_022494985.1 Micrasema minimum | reverse complement strand
TTGATTACAGTTCAAGACTTACAACCCAGCATTTACACAAATAGAAATATGGTTCAGATTTATATTTTTATTAAAAGGAAATAAAATACATATTTTGTATTTTTTCAGTGTTGGTTTGCGCACGTTTTAAGAGAAAATATATTGTTCACGATTGGTCAATTGAACAAAAATGGATATCCATCCTTCTTCCTCTACTACTGTTTTACAATAGTAAGTTGATATCAATAGTAATAGATACAATAGTAAGTTGATCTTAAAGGATTGTATTTAGATTTTTTAATTTGGCAGTATTTTAAATATAGTAATATTCAACTAGTAAATGAACAAATCATTGCCCGTAGGACAAATCCTGTCTAGTTGAACCATCCTCTATAAAAAATAAAGACGAAAAAGTAAAACTATTGTATTGCAACACATATTTTGCCAATCAAAAAATAAATCTATATTTTTGGTTGATGAATAAAAATTGCAAATAATTCATGATACTTTTTTGCATAAAATACGTTAAAAACCGAAATGATATACTTCTGTGTTCTAACTTTCAGATCCAGTTTTTCCAATGACTTTCTTATTAAGTTCTTGGCTTCCCGGATTTTTGGATGCTTTCCTTCAGGCCACTTTCCTAGCTGGTCTCCTGATGTTCTGGTTATGCATGTACCATGGATTGAGACAGGTACCTACTATATAAATAATAATCGCAATATTATTTTCACTTCGGTGTGCGATAAAATTATTCTAAGATAGAAATGTTTCATTGCAGAATGAAAGAGGGATGTTATCATTTTATCTTCCAAAGCTGTTTATTGTATCTATGATCTGGATATCCGCTATCATCATGGCTTCCTGGCAGAAGTATAATGAACTTCGGGACCCGACGTATAACCACGAAGTTGATGCAACACATTATTATGTATGTACAACACTTGCTATTTTTTATTTTGTTTCTAAAACACTGCAAATACACATGTACCTACTTTGTTTAAAACTGTTAGAAAATTGAAATTAGGTTAGTACCAAAATTCACTTGAACTCTATCATGTTTTAAAATATATAGTAGAGATATTTAATCTTCCTGAATAAAGTGATAAATCACTTTCTTTATTTTTCCAGGCATTGAAAGTACATTTCTTCACGTTTGGTGGAATTTATCTGCTTTACCTTTTATACCTTATCCTAAGGGCATACACTGACCTCCGGAATATGCCATTTTTTGGTAATATTTACTTTTATTACATATTTTATGAACATTTAAAAATAATGTACGAAAATGTATTTTTAAAATATTTGTAATTTTAGTACACATTGTTCCAGTTATTGGTACATATTACACCATATCTTCTGATCAGTCATATTGGTACATATTACACCATATCTTCTGATCAGTCATATTGGTACATAACACACCATATCTTCTGATCAGTCATATTGGTATATATTACACCATATCTTCTGGTCAGTCATATTGGTACATATTACACCATATCTTCTAGTCAGTCATATTTAATTAACTTTCTGAGATACAACTTGGTGAATATTTTAGAAAGGTGTTGGCCCACCCGCTCCATTCCTCCGCCAACATAGTCCTCGAATTTAGCTAGAGCAATGATTTTTTTGCATGTGTTTTTTATAAAATAGGACGACTTCGGATGATATCTAATTGTTCTAGTGCTAAATTTCAAGGTTATATCCGGGAACTACGATCGTATGGAGGAATGGTCGTGGGTGGGACGACCGTGTTTCATTACTGTGGAACTATACATATTTTGTTGCAAATTTAGTGTTGTTTAAATAAATCACTGATGGCATCACTGATAATTTTATGTTGTTATATTTAAAAAATGAAGTTAAAAAAATACTAAAAGGTCCATATTATTTGAAATTTGATGACTTCCAGATATGCGTCTGAAATGCCTGACTCTCCTGATGCTGACAGTACTGGGAGTGAGTATCGCCGTGACAGTGATGAGATTTGGAGCAGGAGTACTGGAAGACAACTTCGTGGCCCAACTCTCCACACACTACAACAGTTCTGCCCAGTTTATGACATTTTATGGTCTTCTGAATTTCTATGTTTACACTATGGCTTATGTGTATTCTCCGTCTAACCGCCCCCCACACGGTAAATACTTGATAATCTGTATTACATTCCAGCTATTAAACTAACCTTAATATATATTTTACAGTGAAATTTAGCATTCATTCAAAAATCACTCAATTTTTTTAACTCCTTTAGTAGTTTGAGTAAATATAAGGTTTTAGATTGCATTAAAGACACTTCAGTAAATTGGTTTCTATGTAATAGTGTTTTATTTATTAAGCATTTATCGTGATTTCGTATTTATATGGGAGTTGGGTCCTGAGAAATACGTAAATATGCAAAACAAAAAATGATCTTTTAGTGATAATTAATATTTACATCAAAGGACGCCTAATAATACAATACATTATGGTATGGTACACAAGAAAAGTGTATGTAATGAGATTTTTAATTTTCAGTATTTACTTTGTATTTATTTTTTTTCACTGTGATTATCATTTATTTATTTATTTTAAACTTTATGGACACTGGGTGTATTGCTAAAAAGCAATCTCTTCCAACCAACCAGAAGGGTACGAGTGGGTCAAGTCTACGTACATAGAACTTACTAATCACTCTTCTCAGTTTTTAAACGATGTTTCCTTTATTTCAGAAATATCAATTACAAAAGATAATCCAGCCTTTTCCATGATTAATGATTCTGATGAAGACGTTATATATGGATCTGATGAGGAAAGCCGTCGCCCACTAAACAGAGCACACAATGATGATGATAGTGATTAATTACAGTATTTCTGTTATTTATAATAAGCTTAATTTATTATTACCTATATATATATTGTAACCAACGATGGTAACTAACTTCTCAAAGTCTTACAGACATAAAACAAATAACAATTGAGGCTTCCATGGTATAATGATATGGACCTCGGAAGTTCTGGGTTTTATTCCCAGTAAAAACACAACATTTAGGTCATTTTTCTCAAGCCTGAGGGTTTTGTGAAAATTAATCTCCTGTGTTATTGAACCTTCTGTCTTATGGAGGCAATTAAAATAAAATATGATTAACTATGTACTTAACTACAATCTGTGTTTTTTTTCTTCATTTATATAATTTTATTGGAAACTTCCAGGAGAATGTTAAAGCTTTAAATGTTGTCGATAATTACTATTGATGTAGATTTCTATCGATGTATCTTGTCCTTTCCCTATCTGAACCTAATGGCGCATAATATAGCACTACATTCATGGTCAGTTTTACACTTCAAATGAAAAAAAAATTGTGGTAAAAATTGAAAACTCACTTATATAAAAGTATAACCATCAGAAAATGCGCATTTTTAGATTCCGAAGCAGAAAAAATAAATAATGTGTCTAATCAATAAACTTTGAAAAAATTGTATGACTTATGTATATATATTTTGAAAAATCAATAAGTTTTATTTAAAAAATTAAGTACCTACATTGTTGAGGAGGCTTGGAAATAAATAATCTAACCAACCATAAACTTAATTATGGTTATTTGATGCTTATTGAAAGGAATAGGTAATTTCCTCAACAGGCAGAAACCAAAAATACATAATTCACTACAACAGTCTCATACTACTACTTTCCCTTATCCACACTTAATGGCTCTTGATCATTTTATTACATGAAGGTAGGATGATCAGTCTTACGCTTCAGTACCAGTCCAAGGTATCTATAACGCATGAAATATTAATATGGAAATCACATGTAAATAAATATTTCATGTTAACCCCCTACGGTAATCAAATCCGCGACCTCATGAAATATTTTTAAACAGTTTTTTTTTTAACTTCTAGATTTATAACATCTTAATTTTTTGTATGTACCTACATAATATGTGTTAACTTTGTATATATTTTTTCCTTCAATTGCTTACTTTCATGCTGGTGTATATCGCACAATGAATACTAAACTGCACTGACTCAAAAAATTAAACTTTTGGTAAATGGCAAAAATGTGATTTTATTTTGGTACCGTTTTATTGAATTGGATTTTTTAAACTTTAATATCTCGACATACGAAATAGATAGAAACACAATTCTTAGACAGAAATGTGGCAGTCGGTGTGGGCTATAATGTGATATTTTCAGTTCATTTTTGACCAATTAGAACTTAGTGCAGTATACAATTCACAATGCGATATGTTCTTTGATGAAAGAAAAGTGTAAAAATATAAAAGGAACTTGTACCGTTGATTTTGTAAAAATAAATCAAATAAACCTTTCTCATGGTTTTAGATCAACTTTATTTATTTGACTATACAATGTTGTAGATTAGAATAACTTTATTTTCTTTTCATTAAAAAAATTAAAATGAAAGATTTTTAAGAGCGATAAGGAAGAAATGTATAAATTATAAAAAACAATTGATTAAAAGTCAAAATATTTTACAGTCTTAACATTTCTTATATTTACAGTAAGTTTATTTACTGAAATATGGATTAAGATAGTATTTTTACATATGAACCTCCATGTCATAATATTAAAGGCTAAATTGTAAAACATCAAAGTTAGTTTTTCTCCTGAAACATCTATGGTATGAATTGAGTTCAACATGTGGAATTACACAATAAATATATATTATGAATAAAGTTTTACTTTCAAACCCCATTTTTATGTATAGTTTTACTCATAGTACCTCCCACAAATGAATAATGTTTTACTTTGGCGGTAGTGTCTATTCTTAGTCATAAATATAGCCAGTATTATGATTTGAAATTAAGGTGATAAGTATTTAAACAAGTTTCTCTCTTCACCACCACAGTGACAAAAATCGCATTTAAATTTAGGTGTTTTCAAAATGATATTCCAAATTTGTTGACAGCAACAAGGCTTCGAAATAGCGTTACCGATTTTCTAAAAAAAAATATGAATACTTGAGGCTACTGCTTTTGCTCCAACAGTTATTATACTTATGAAACCTGTACTGCAATTCTTGATAATTATCAGAAAAACAATAAATATTTATCTAAATATTTATTTATTTCGAATAATCGCTTTAAATTTTGTTCATAACATGTTAAGTTACATGTTGGCTGTAAAAATAAACAATCTTTATACTGAAACTATAGTTTAACTTTTTTATGTACTTCATGATAACAATCAAACAGTGGGGTAAAGGTTATGAATAAAACATTATTCACAAAATCTTTTGAAAAAAAAAAACCGATTGATTTATGTAACATACTGATGTTTATATTTAGGATAACAGGATAGATTATATAAATGAGGTTTTACTCACGAGACCTATTCAATTATGACATTTTTACTATAATTTAAAACTCCACTAGGGAATTAAAACAGGTAAAAATAAAATAAATATTTATGAACTGCATTAAACCAACTAAACAGTTGCCATTAAAATAAATACAATGCAGATTTTAATAAAAATATAATATAACATGGTTATAACACAGGTATAGGTATTAACAGTGACAATGCCCTACAATCCAAAGTCAAAAGTAAAATCCAATTACATTTTTTTAAATATCCAAGTACATAGTGTTCATTTAGATAAAACATTATTACACTCATTGTATTTCAAAATTTAATTCAATTTTTTTTGTACATGAAATTCAGTTTTCCATTATGGACAATGTCTGCAGAAACTCCTTGGATATCACATTTCTGGGGTCGAAACTGCCTCTAAAAATGCAATTATATGGTATTGATTAAGGCAATGAAAAACGTTAACCAGTCTTTTTTACTTCTTTATCCAACTACTGGCTTTACACTGTTACAAAAAATATTTACATGCGGTATGAAGTTTTGTAAATATTGAGTTAAATGTGATGTACAAATAGTAAAATGTTTCTTTTTTATAAAAATAAAAAAATTGTAGGCCTCACGCCGTTCGTAAATGTCAAGTTCCATCATACCGTGACTCCTACGATGATAAGAAACCTTTTGTGCCACTCATATTATGGTTTCAAAATCAGTTTTTATTTTTAGGGAAGGTCACTAAGAAAAAAGCATGATATGCATTGAGTACAATAACACTACTTTTGTAATGTATGTACAATAATGTTCGGGCTTTCTTAACACTTATTGAATATGTATAACAATCTCAAATTAACTTTCGTTATGCACTTTGATAATGAGTCATTGATCCAGGTAGTACCTAGTCGGATGATGAAATTCCTATACTCTGTTCACAAAGTCGATAACAGTAGACATTCGGGGATCACGTGCAAATTGTGTTAGTGTAGGATTCCTAGTTATCGACGTAATTTTACTTTTATTTATATGATTATTTTTATTTTCACTAAGATAATTTTAACAGCAAATTATCATTTAAATGTACATTTAACTACCGGAGACAGTCAAAGAAATAAACGGATTAAATGAATTCAGAAGGAACCTTAGTAAAATACTAAGTAATACAGCAGTTTCTGAGCCATAAATTTTGGATACCACAACAATAACATATTGCAGTTAAATCAATAATAACGTATTGCAGTTACCTTATTCAAGCAGGAATCACTCGGTTTAAAAAAAAAAAAATTAGTGTATTATATTAGCTGTAAGAAAATTTTTATAGCTAAATAAAAATGTACCAAACAAACATCGTGGATTTCTTTCAATGGACTATATTTAAATATGTGGTTGAGGAAATGACATCAGTGACGTCACCGATCGCGTTTTTTACAAAACGCAATTAAATTTGTAAAAAATTAACGTCCATAATTTTTCTGCTTTATCTCTGATATTCAGACACCAATTCTAAAAAAATATCATGCTTAATAAAGAGAAAGATTTTTTTTTATGTATTCCAGATCTGCGTCGGGAATGGGTGAACTTACCGTGACCTAGTTTTGAACGCATGGCACGTGCAACGTGCACATCTCGCGGTATATTATCTCTGATCACGTGTCTCCGATGTTGTCTGCTGTTGTAGACTCTATGAATTTAGTATAGTCCTTTTTATAACCACTTTTCATTTATGTACAAAATATAATAATAATATTTAACTGATACATTAAATTAAAGTCCATTGGAGTTCAATTGTTTTTTATCTCGATCAGGATAATTTTTAAATTTTTTATGTTATCAGATTTACTAACATAGCTTTATAAAACCTTAAAATAAACATAATAAATAGCTTTAACAATAATTATCACTAATCAATCGTTATGATATTATTTTTATTTGGACTATATAGGTTTATATGAAACTCTTTTAACGGGAAGGGTTTACTAAATTTCTGTTCATATTCACTTTTCACTTTAGAATTTGACAGCTGAGATTTTTTTTTAACGGCTGAAGAAAATTGAGCAGCTTCCAGATGAGGGTTGGGCTCTGCGGATTGCTGGAACTCGGGAGTCGCAGCCACAGACACTCTCCGAGATACGGATTCCGTGCTGGCGTGGCACGCAACAGGGAAGGGAATGGTATTTTCGCTGACTACAATATCCTCATCGTCCGAGCACAAGTCTATGATGTCTATAGAGGATATCTCTTTGTTGGGTAAAGGATTCCTCAGAGTAGAGCGCTGCTTGGCCGCAGGCTGCTGGTTCTGGGGAGATCTGGTATTTGCATCCAAGGGGTCACAAAAGGATACAGAAACAAATTCTATCTCGTGATCGTAATCACAATCTTGCACAACTGGTCGAGAAGCTTTAAGAATTTGGAGATTATCTAAATATTGTTTTATTTCTTTTTCGCTCATAGTATTTACCTTGACTGATAAAGGTTTACAGTCTAGAAAAAGTAATTGGCTTTTTAAATCTAAAACTAACTTATCTTTTTGGCATGGAAAAACATGATTACGGCTCCAATAATTATCCGTTCTTTTGTACTTGGTAGGAAATATATAATGGTGAGATCTTTTCTTGTTTAACCATTTTGGTTTTTCGAGACAGAGCGGTGGAGCGGAACAGTACCTTTCCAGATGTTCTCGTTGTCTACTTTCTGAATCATTAGATCTCGTAAGATTATTCATCCTTCTTCCTGCTAATGATGAAAATGGAAAACACGATAAATTACTAAATACTGTAGATCTTCGTTGCCTGTGTGAGCACTGTTCCTGCCTTTGGTCGAGAGTACTAATTGAAGCCTGTGCCGGAGCATTGGACATGGCCGTTTGTAGCCCTAATATATTCATAAACTCGTCTTGTTCTAATTCTTGCTTTTGTGCTGGTTCAGGTGTTAAAGTTGACACAATTGGTGTAGACAACCTTTGTGAACATTCAATTTCGTGTTTCTTAACATCCTCCAGATTATCGAATGTTTCGTCGCAAGTGTCACACAAGTAAATATCCACTGTTACTTGTTCTACCATTGATTCTGAAGCGTTCTGCCGTTTTGGTAAAAGAGATTTTCTACAAGCGCCTTCCTTCTTTCTGTCATATAGTATGTTTTCATTCCTAAATGTTACTAGCAGTCTACCTGAGGATCTATGATAGAGAGATGTAGTACGATCACAATTATCCACATACTGCAAGGTGGATGGATGATTGTTTGCTAATTCTTCCGAAAAATTCAACAAAAGTTCACTGTTATGATAAACGTAACATTGTTGGATGAGATTCCTTAGTTTGGTTGACCAGTTTTCAGGTCTGGTTTTAGGTCGGAGGAATGGATCTGAGAATGGGATATCAGGCGGCCACCACTGCGGTTGTTGGATGTGTTTAGCAGTGTCGTGGCCCCAAGAACAATGGACTAAAAAAAGTGATGAAGCCTTCTAGCTCCAGTGTTGACATTCTCTTTAGCGATGTTGGATTTCCTCCAGTAAAAAGAAGTGGCAAATTTGCAATCATGATTGATTTTCCAAGCAACTGAAAAAAAAATATTAAATTAATAATTATACAAATAATACTAAAAAACATAGTGTTAAAAGTGTTTATACATAGGTAGTGTTAAAAATACTACTCATTTTCATAATTTCCAGTACATACATACATCTATACTGGCAGTACTTTCTCCAAAATGAAATACAAATTTTGTTGGCTTCTAAGTATCTAAAAGAGTTCCATTCGTATTCCAGTTGAATAAGCTGAAAGACGTCTCACTCTTTCTTAGATTGACTACATCTTAAGCTATAGGATGTCAGTAATATCTTCTGTCCACAATCAGAGCACTAAATTTGGTGAGTGATTTAGCAGATGTGGGCCATATTATGGCTTGAAATGGTTGAATGTAACAGTATTACAAAATCGTTGCTTCATAAAATTAATATCCATAACAATGATAATACCTTACACTTTTTAAGTAGTTAGTGGCAGTTGTTCTTATTCAACTAGTTCCATATTCCATGCACTGCATTCCCACCGAAGAAATGCTGAATTTAGTGGACAAGCTGTATTTCGCAAACCACGGTAATTCCCTGAATGAATGCCATTCATCCGTCCTAATAACGGATATTATTTAACAAAGCATTCATTCAGGCTCCTTGTTTATCAGTTCATAGTACTTTATGTATTTCTAAACGCGCACTTATATCGGCGATAAGTTAGTATTAATCACCAAAAACTAATCCAGAAAGTAAATTCTCTTTCTCGACGAATACTTTTTAATGATAACATTCAAAACTGTCACTGAGCCCACATTTCAACAAAAATTCCAACATATTGCGCCAACAATTGAAATTTATTTTTGTTCACAATAAAGCAGGACACGTCTTAAATTATTTTTATGTCTTTTAAAGTTGTGAAATGAACGAAAAAATTTTCATTTTCTACGATATTTAGCATATGAAAATTTATTAAAATGGTTCACATATCCCTTTTCCTTCCCACAAAAACACTGCATAGAAAAAATATTTCGCCAATATAGCCACTGCTCAAATAAAATTTCAATTGAGAGTCTTGATCCTCGATTCTCGGGTCGTCTCGGGGGTCACTATTAACTTGGCCAACATTCAACATTGCCGACAAAGCTATGGGCCATGGACCAAGTGAGTTCCTACAAATTTAATATTGACTCCTTTATTTGGCGACTAATAAATGTTGATGGCCTTTGTAAATAATTACTGTGACAAAATTAGTTATAGAAATGGGCCCCATAGACATACTAAGCCATTAGAAGTTGCTCAAAAAAATATTATTAAAATTATGTTTGAAAAACTTCTTAAAATTATGTATTTCTCTATGAAATTATTCATACTACGAGTTTTGTTACTCCATGTATATTATGTGTATACCCATAAAAGGTTATGTTCGTCCTGTGAAATTTTTGGGTCACTTACATCTTGAAACGGATTTTTTTTTGGCCAATTGGGTAGAGGCCCCACCACCAAGTTTGGTGTGAGGTTTATTTATACGAAAACGGCGCTATATAAATTATCCATAATAATGCGCACTTTATACGGAACCGAGAACTGCACAGTTTCTTGTTCAAAAAACTGCACAGTCTGTCAAAAGACACGATAAATATTATGTATATTTTAAAGTGCGATCGTAAGTTATTATCGTATGTTTGCACACAGGAAATTGTTAATATAGCTAATAATGTAAATTATACGTTATTTGTCTTTTAAGTTTTTAAAAGCAATTAATATATTGAATGTTGAAATGTCAGGTCATCCAAATGTCACGCCGGCCATTCAATATCAGCATAAGAAACTGAACATTTTTCTGTCTCGTGTTTAAAGTGGGCTTAATTTTTTATACCCATGCAAAAGGTCAGCTTTGGGCATAGTGAGTTCCTACCTAAAAACACAAAGTAAAAAAAACACGTTATTAAATCAGTGGCCCAACACAAATAATAATTTAAAAAAGCAATCTTCCCCCACTATCTCATTTGACAGTTCTTGTGTCACTTTTGCAATATAAATACTTCGCAAACATTCCGCAACTTGCATAATAATTGATCGTCAGTTCCGTGTCGACCTCGTATCTCTTTTTACTCTTGCCGACTTTTGAAAGTATGTCGTGTCCTTTTGTAAAATCTTTAAGCGCCAATTACGTAAAGAATTACGGAATTCAACTATTAAAACAGTACGGAGATCATTGTCCTGTTCTTTCTCGGACGATCGGTGCCTTGAAAGGAGAACCCACGGTATGTCCTCAGAATGTGGGCCGCAGGAACGTGTCCACTATCAGCCAGGCATCTCAAGAGCTGCCAGAGGAAGGCACAGGTCCTAAAAAATTTCCGTACGAGTTATTTTTTCGAGATCAAATACTCCTAAAGAAGAACGATCACTCTTACAGAATATTCAAGAAGGTTAATAGGTCAGCGGCGGAAGGAGAATTCCCAGGAGCCTATGAATACTCTTGGGGAAAAAAGCCCATCACAGTATGGTGCTCTAATGACTACCTCGGTATGTCCTGCCACCCAGAAGTGAAGAGCGCCGCGCAAGATGCTCTGCACAAGCACGGCACTGGAGCCGGAGGAACAAGGAACATCTCCGGCAACTCTCTCTTCCACGAAGAGCTGGAGGCCACTCTGGCGCGCCTCCACGACAAGGAGGCGGCGCTCCTCTTCACGTCCTGCTACGTGGCCAACGACTCTACTCTCTACACTCTAGCCCGGGCGCTCCCGGGATGCCACGTGTTCTCCGATGAGGGCAATCACGCCTCCATGATTCAGGGCATTCGCAACAGTGGGGTTCCTAAGCACGTATTCCGGCACAATGACCCGGCACACCTCGCTACTCTGCTAGACCAAGTGCCGATAGAAACTCCGAAAATTGTGGCCTTCGAGACTGTCCACTCCATGACGGGCGCCGTGTGCCCGCTGGGGGAGCTGGCGGGGGTAGCGCGTGAGCGCGGGGCGCTGGTGTTCGTAGACGAGGTACATGCTGTGGGGCTGTATGGTCCCAGCGGGGCGGGGGTGGGGGAGCGGGACGGCTTGCAGGCCAGCATGGACATAGTATCGGGCACTCTGGGCAAGGCCTTCGGGAACATGGGCGGATACATTGTGGGCTCCACTCGCCTGGTGGACATGGTGCGCTCTTACGCATCCGGCTTCATATTCACTACGTCCCTCCCTCCTCCCGTACTTGCAGGGGCGCTGGCCGCGGTACGCCTCCTAGCAGGCGCCGAGGGAGTTCGCCTAAGGGAACTGCACCAGATGAGAGTACGGTACATGAAGGACCGACTGCGAGAAGCTGGGATTCCTGTGCAGATGACTCCTAGCCACATTATTCCCATAAAAATCGGCGATCCAAAAATATCCACAGCTATTTCAGATGCGATGCTGAAGGACTTTGGTCACTACATTCAGGCCATTAACTACCCGACAGTGCCGAGGGGCGCGGAGAAGTTGCGATTGGCTCCGACACCGCATCATACGGAAGAAATGATGAATCAATTTATTAAAGATTTGCTCACTGTATGGCGAAACCTCCATTTGCCGCTGAGCACTTCAAATTTATAAGGTTCTTATGGTTATAGTTCAATTTACAATGTTATTATAATTTCAATCTTTATTTTGTGATCAGTTATGCAAACTTGCATAACTTTAAATGTTTTCAAATAAGTACCTGCGCATTTTTATGCGTAATATTAATTGTTATATTTGTGTATGTCATTTAATATTCTATTAATCCATAATAATATATATTTTTGTTGATCTGATTTGGAGTTTTCTTAGTTTATCATTTTTTATCATCATCATGCTACCATATTCGCTCCCTATTTGGAGAATATGGACCCCATAAACTGCCTATAAGTTAAGCGATTTATAAATATATAAAATAATCATTAGTAGTCTTTACTAGATAGATATATGAATCGAATATAAGCATTAAATATTGGTAGATACATTGACAATAAAGATGGAACATTAACATTGAATTTAAAATATCTGTTTTAAAATAAAATACGAAAGTAATATTATGAACAGTACTATAATATGTAACAAAACCTATCAAATAAAAATATTTTTCTTCTGACAAAATAGCTCTCATAATACTTATTTTCACGATATATAATATATTGTTTTAATAACACATTTTATGAAATAACATGTATCCATATAGTATAAAATGGCTTAATCAATCAAAATTAAAGTAACTGTCCCCAATAACTAAGCAAAAAAGAATTTAAATACATTCAAGCAAATAATTATGCTGAGTCACTCAAAACAAAGTCATGATACTCCATAATAAAACATTCCATTGTACTAATACTCTTTCAAATGCAAATAGCATTTTATTAAATAAAACACTTTGTGAAGACCACCGAGTTTTCTATTTTAATCTACAGGTGAAGTAAAAAACTTAACATGTATTGTATAAGAGTTTTATTGATTATTAAAAAAATGCAAATAGTATTTAAATGTACAAAATAATAAACGTTAATTTTAAATAAAAAAACACTATGTAATGAAAACAGTATATTATATTATTGATGTTACAATTGTGAAATGTTACAATACCGTATATATATTATAATTACATATTGTTTATGAAGTAAAAATACTACTCCTTGAAAACGTATTTAACAAAGAGGATTTAAATGTGATTTTACTTATACTGGTTTCAGTTTATTTACAAAACATTTAGGAAAAATATGTACATTAATATTATGTATTGAGGTTTTGTTTAAGACCACACTTTCACATGCTTACATTACAATTAAAATGCTAATAAAAATCATAAGTTGTCCAAGAAAAAAGAGAAATGGTGAGATTAAGCAGTCAAACAATGCATTATTTAGTCCCAGTATTTTATCAAGCCATCCCAGCCGGCTGTTAGTACTTTGCTTGGTTCATGGGGATGCCACAATACAGAAATACAGACTCCATCGTGTGCTTTCCATTTCTTGTAAAGTTTTGTGGTTTTCCAGTCCCAAATATAGCACTTGCCATCTGCATCTCCCGAAACTAAGTAACTAGAAAACAAAACACATATTACTTTAAAGGTAGGAAAACAGAACCTCACATTAGCACACCTAACAGATTCAATTTTATAATACTACTATTACTTTTCCTTATCCACACCCATTTGTGCATAGGGCACTGCATTGGTACACCAAGTGCAGTGTATCTTGATCATTTTATTACATGAAGGTAAGATGATCAGTCTTGCACTTCAGAACCAGTCCAAGGTATCCCTCATGAAATGTTAAAATGAAAATCACATGTAAATAAATATTTCATAGAAATCATTGCATTTTGCTAAAATTGAAGAAGGTTTACAGTTCCGAATTTCAATTTCTGGTATACAGTCTCCGACTGATAAACAGATTTGCAACTTTGGCGTTGTACTGACAGTATTATATTGTGAAGCATAAGTTAATATCCTATTTTTCATCAGGGCTGTAAAGCCTCGTTTGGGATAAATTTTAGGTTTTTGGAGTTGGAGTCGGTATTTTAAAAAACGGAGGAAAAGGAGACAAAGTAAAAAGTTTTTTCCCAATTTGAAATAAAAAATTTAGGAGTTAGATACTAAATATTTTTTTGGCTTCAAGAGTTGAAATCAGTTTTTATAAACAAAAGAGTCATTTGAAAGCTTTTTGTTTTTACTGTTTTTACCAACTTTTGAAAATTACATTTTTCTAAGTAAATTGTATATGGTAAAGATAATTTAAAAATTAGCACTTAATTATTTTTAAATAAGTAGTATTTTTATTTTATGTATTCAAACTTTTTTGATTGGTGAACAAATTTGTAAAAATGTTATATCCAGTGTTTTATCTTTTTACCAACAATTTGTTTTTTTTAAATAATGAAATCAGTGATTGACTTTGAATAAATAAATACAAGAAAAAAAAATCTGAATGAAACATAATATATTATTGCTAGAAATAAAAAATAAATTTTCATGTGTCCGTGTAGTACTTTTTACTTGAATACACTAATTACTTAAAACATTATTTCTTGTATATGTATTTCTTGTATATGTATTTCTTGTATATATTATATACATATATAAGTGAAGTGTGTGCAAATGGTAATTCACAATATGAAAATAAACACTAGCAAACATTTAGAAGAATGATGTGAGTATTCAATAACAGGTTACAGCTGCATAATTTATTAAAACTGGATATAAACAGATATCACCGTAAACAGCAAATTTTATCATTTATGGATAACTGGACATTTGCCCTCTTTAATGGATGCCAAATACAGCGCAGACCATAAATACAATTTTACAATGTAGGTAGGTACCTTGTGAATTTTAATTTTATGAATAATAATTTATGTTAATTGAATTGTTTGGTGTGTTAACTTAATAACATTGATATCAAATCATAATATGAAGTGAGGGGTTTAATAAAACATGATGAAGACTACATCACGGAGGTGTAAGATACACATACATAATACATACTAATTATATAATTACACAGCAGTATATTTTAATCATGAAGAATTAAATGCCGAGTTAATATCATTAGTCATCATACAAATATATTTATTTTACTTGATTGTTTTATCATCTAACAACATGGAAAATAAGTAGTACTACTACTACTTTCCCTTATCCGCACCCAATGGTGCATAGAGCACTGCATCGGTACATCGAAAATAAGTACCTATCTGAGAAATGTATGCTGCACTAAAAACTTATACTATTACATTTTGAGTTTAAATGTTAAATTTTATCTTTATTTGGCAAGAGCTTCAACCATTACCGTATGAGTGTTTTAAACAATAATTATTAAAAAATATATTACATAAATGCTTCACTTCTCATTATAAAATATACCCAACTATCAAAATAATTATCTTATTATATTTAATTATCTCTCATATTGTAGTTTATTTACTTTAAAAAATAATTAATTAATGCAGTTACGTAAAATTGTTTATGTAACTTAATTGAGAAAATATTTACATGAGTATAAACGTATACTATTTAATTACTAAATTGATTAGAGAGTTGATTACTTTAAGGATAAGGATATAAAATAATGAGCTGTTTCAAAGAATATCCAATTAAAAATATTTTGACTGCGATATGGGTAACATAACTAAAAAAAAGTGATAAAAATAATTTCATGCCATTATATGTATGGCTACCTTTGCCAAATTATACTAATTATGATTTAATGTATAAGATACGTTGACCTCATGTATTATCGGCTTCTCTCTGATGAGAATTCACCTTGCCACATATTCAGCTCTCCATATCAAAGTGTGTATGTACCAAACTAACATCCACGATGAAGGAGTGACAAATATTACACATCCCCAAAAAAAAATTTGAAAACCAACTTAATACCAGATTTGTACTTTTTTACTATAGGGACCGGGGCTTTCAACATTGATCTGATTTCATCATTTACCTAGGTATATTTAGTAATTTTTTCAAAATGTCCTTATTGAGAGGAGTAGGATTCAGTAGACGGTTTAAAAAATGTGTTCGAGAGATTCGGTAAATACTAAAATCATTTATGTACCTACTAACCAACTTTTGTAAATTGTCCACGATTCCCCAATAAAAGTATTTTAAAGGAAGTACTTGATTTTATCTATGGATTCCGCAATAGACTACTTTTCATAAAGTGCACCCCATGTTATAAGTTACTCCCAGTGGATTTTTACTGACTCCTACTTAAGGAGTCATCTTTTTGATTAAAATTGTTTCCGACTCAAACATCCTGTTACCCATGAGATGATATAATTATTAGATATTTACCTCATGTCTGGAGAGTAATCAATCCACAAGCATATCCCGCCACCATGTGGCCAGTGAAAGTTTTCTTCCTGTTCATCTTGAACCTGTTGAGGGCACTGAAAACCACGACCTTATTGTCCATAGATTGGCAAGCCAGCCACTTCCCGTTGGGAGACGACGTTACAAATGGCATGGAGTGCATTGTAGGGTCCGCAATGTATTTCATATCAACTGGAATATCCCTAAAATATTCATAAATATGTGTAAGCATAATAATGTATGAACCAAAATTTTTATTAAATTGACAAATTCTTATTTATTTGCATTTTTAAATTGGCATTATATTTTTAAATTGTTGTTTCATTATAATACATAATATTTTTAGTAAGTATTGAATGAAGTGAAATATTTTTTTGGAACCATTTAAATCTAAGCACATCTTTTTTTTAGTTTAAAAAAAAAATTATGTAAAAAATGCAATCTATGCAATCTTATGATATTTGCACATATTTCAATAAAAAAATCATTTTTGTGCTGGTTTCATAAAGATCCTTGTTTTTTCATCATGCATTAATTTGTTCCACATGTCTAAAGTATATATTTTTTAAATTATACTTTAACATAATTCAAAATTCACTATTGACAAAAGACATTACGAAATTGTAAGTTAAATGGATTTTAAAAAATATATAATCGATAATAATATGGCCTAGGACTGGAAAGAATTGGGGAGATTGGTGATGTTTATTCCTGGACAATCTGAGCAGCACGACAAAGAAGAATAATAACTAAATTCAAGGAATAAGGAGATATTCTTAAATGAATAGTGGTTATGTTTCTTCTCCAAACTGTTTCGATCGCTCCTAAAGTACTGATAGTTTCAACACAAGGAAAGGAGAATTGCGAGTTTTCATAAATATTGACCATCCAATCTACGGGAAACTTAAGCTTGTGATAATTTAGGAGGTAGTTTCATGGACTTGAGCTTTCTCAACCTGTGAGCCTTTCTTTGGCGAACCTTTCGTCTATTTCCTTTGAAGGTTAGTAAAAAAACGCCTAGGATTCGCGCATAATGAATTTTTGAGGGTTTATTTACCCAACAATCTTAGCGGATACTTTAGACTAAGCTTCATCATTTGCTCATACAGTTTCCTCTTTCTTTCAACTCTTAATTGACGAGCGACGCCTAAGCGGCGAAAATAGAAATCAAGTTGTGGCAGAGTGGGGATTCGATCTGGGGATTTCTAGACTCAGAGACGGCAACGCTACCACTGGGCCACTACCCGTTCTTTACTTGATTTAATTAATTAATTAGTTAATTATTTAGGTTATCATAAAATTGCAATTAACCCTTGTTTAATAATACTTGTATTAAAGTGTTTTTTAAAAATATATTATCAAAATTTCACAAGTTTTCACGGCCTTCAGAATACAGATTATGTTTTTCTGGCTATTATATTGTGTATGTGAGCTGCCACCGTGTGTTGCCGACGTTTCGGAGCACATTGAGGTGTCCATCTTCAGGGCTAAGACCATCAGCCTATCTAACCTAAACATAATAATAATGTACGTAACGCCCTTTTTCCTAATTCAAATACCTAACAATTATGTTATTTTCAACGGTTTTCGGAAAAAATAAATATATCGGCTTTATGATTATCGAGTGGGTAGATTTGGTAAAATTTTAATATTATCCACTTGGTTGATATGATGTCAGTATCGACCTTGTACCGATCTGTATCTACATGTTGATATATTGGTGATCTATGCCTAGGTTGTCGAATATCTAAGTTTCAACAAGCTAAATGAATAACAATGACTGCCAGAGAAATTGCTGTTTACAGAGGATTATTATTGAATTCGCATACATATAAGTGTTTCATTACAAATCTAGGAGTTTAATTTAACCAAACTCAGAAATACATTTCGTCACTTAGCTAACAACACCGCGCAAGTCATTTTTAGTTCTGATTACAGGACAATTAATAAACTTATTTTTTTATTTGAATTCAAGATAAATTTAGACAAGTTTTAATGAGCGATGTTTTATGGAAAAATATTTTATTTCACTACATTTAAATCTCATCGGTAGATTGACGCATGCAAAAAATATATCTATACAATAACATTTAAAAAGTGAAAAAATGTTAATTTTCGACTTGCGCAGCTAACAAGCTAAGTGATGATTTACAGAAGCTTGTTATAAATCAATCCAGATTAATAGATCCAGATTTGATAGAATGAAAGGACTACGGTTTATCCTCAATGTGAAATAGGGTAATTATTCAGTATTTTAACAGTTGTACCTAGTAGAAAAGCAAACTGTAACAATAATATGATGAATCATTTGACGAGAAAAATATTTTTCTATATAAATATAGTATACTTAAATACCATTCCCAAACACGTAAGCTCTTATCATTCTGAGGTGGTTACAAATCTTCTGTTTTCATCATACAAATGTGATGGAATTAACAGCTCCAAGATGGCGGTCGTATTCTTGAACTATTTCACCAGATCTAGTGTCCCACTAAAACAGAAAAATAGTTTAGATTATTATAAATGCAGATACAATGGAAATATTAAAAAGAAATTGAAGACATAACCATGTTATTTTAGCTTCTTGAAAAAAGAAACTGAATTACCTTTGACAAAAAATATATGTTTTTTTAAAATTTAAATTTCACAAGCATTCAAATTTCAATCAGTGTTTTAAAAAAAACAAATCTATGCAATATTATGATATATTTGCACATATTTCAATTTGTAAATACAATTTTTCAACGAAACCTAAGCGGATTGTTCTTGAAAGTAGGAATCACATCATGGCAGAGTGGGGGATTCAAACCTGGATTCTCTAAGTTAAGGAGAGCGATGCTACCACTGGGCCACCACCCGTTCAAAATAAATGTTTGTTTTTTAAAATTTAAAATTTTTAATATCATGATGATGACTGATATCGTCTATGTAAGTTTAATACTGCGTATGAGCCAATAAGTTCAAAATACACATTTTTGGTGATTTTCGTTGAACGAAAACAAGCCGCATCGATTAGTTAATTCAGATTTTAAAATTGACCAATAGACTGCTAGCACTCGGTTAATGTCAATACCGCGAATAAACCATCTTCACAAAAGAAGCAAGCAATACCGCGTATATCCCGATACAAATTGCATGTTTATTTCTTTTTTTTTACGAAATTGGAGGGTTTTTTGTCTCCCCTGAACATTTTGACAAATGGTCCTTCCGCGGTATTGAACTTACACAGACGATATATTATGACTGATATGTTAAATGGAAGGTAATTTTGTTACTCACACAAATAATTTTTTTATCTGATGTTCCCGCCACAAACAAATGTTGTTTGTCCTCGTCTGGATGAAACTTAGCACAGTATGGAATTTTCCGACTTGTGAATCGAGATACACATTCACCAGTTTCCGTGTCCCATAACTTGATATACCTATCATAACCTACAAAACAAACATGAATACTAGGTAATTGCTCAAGTGCTGACTAATAACAATTTCAATGCCAGATTAAGAATATATTATGTAACCTGCAGAAACAAAGTGGTTTCCCTCGTTGTTAAAGTTGATATCTCGGACAGCTTGTCTGTGGCCATAATATGTTCTGACACATCTTTGGTCGGTCTTTGTATACTTCCCAGATCTAAAACAAATTATATACAAAATGAGAAAAGTAGTGAGATTGACTGACAATATGGTAATAGTAATTCCGGGTTATAAATTGTCCTGAAAATAGTTTTACTTTTACTTTAATTAACTAAGTAATGAATTATTTTGGCTTAACAGTGCAAAAAACATAAAATATTATTTCTTTTTAGTACTATCATTGTACTACAAATTATAAAATTTTATATATAATGTCTGTCATTGTAATTTCATGTGAAATCTTTTTAATTTTTTCAAGTTTACAGTGTGAAAACTATTTATAAAAAACTTAAATTAATAAGTGTAAATTCATTGGCATTTAAGTAAAGAGGTTTAAGTCACTGTTATTTAATAGCACAGGAAAGCCATTTTAACTTTTTCACATTTCCATACATTTTGCTATATCTACTTTTAGCTATATCTACTACTAGCATTTTGATGTGAAATATTTTTTTAAGATCCACATTTCTACTGAACGATCATTAAGACATTAGAGTAAAACAACCTTGGAACTTTGTTGACTTACACCTCTTTACCTAAATGCCACATATGGTAGTTTCAAATAAAATTTTAGGTCATTATAATAGATTGAAAACTGTTAAACCAAACGTAAATAAAATACAATAATAATGTATTATCACCACATGCTTCAAGACAGCATGCTACAAGAGTTTATCTTATAAGTACCTTGACACGACAATCCATACTGGCTGAAAGCATAAGGTGGGGCTGTTTTAGGAAACCACCGAACTGCCGACACTCCCTTGGAGTGACCTTTCCATGTAAAAATATGGGCCTTTGGAAGGAAACATCTTTGTGGCGGTGTTTTCACTGCGGATGGTTTACTCCCACATCCTGGGGAGGACTAAGGAACGTTCTCCCTTGGTAATCCACACTATCGGAAACTGGAAAATGTTATTAAAATTTAATAAACAGAAAAATACATCAGTAATGCTTTTGTCCTAAGAATGATAACCAGTTTTATCCAAATATAAATCCAATTCATCAGATTATGGTTCATATTATACCTAGAAAGTAAAAATTTTTCGTGTTACTACAATGAGAAGATATTTAACCCTAGAAAGATAACATGCGCCTCAGAGGCGCCCGCGAAACAAATATATCGCTGTCTTTTTCTAACCAAAGCGCGGGCAAGCTTATGTTGCCAAACCAACTAAGTCGTTAGTCATCTCCGCCGAGTGACGGTCGCTTCTGCTCGGTAAGTACTACAGTTTTGTTGCTATGACGATGCATTGCGTTCGAGAGGAGCATGTTAAAAAAAAAACCTTAATACAGAAGACTGCTGGTTTTTGCTACTTTTTGTAAAGGGTTTTTAATATCCTACATATTTTTCTTAAAATAAAAAAATATAGTAAACATTTATGTTTTATTTACTTATTAATAATATGAGAATTCATTTAGATTTAAAAAAATATAAAATTATTTTCATTTATTGAATAAATAGGTTTTAAATATTGTGCGCCTCTCAGGCGCTAGTTTATTTTTTCAGTACCATAAAATAAGGTTATCTATCTAGGGATAAAAAAACCCAAGAATGGAGCATTTTAAAACAGACTATAGACTACTTGTAGTAGTTGGAGTGAAAATAAGCAATAAAATGTTAAGATATAAGTACTTATCTATGCATTTAATTATTAAGTGTGATTTGCAGACTTAGTTTTCATAAAGATATCAGTATAAACTCACTGTGTAAAATAGATTTTTCTTCCATGGGTTTATCTTCTTGTACCTTGCCACGTTTCTGTCTCTTAGCTAATATTTCCTCCAGTGCTTCAGCTTCTTCTCCCGTTGGCTTCATAACCCTAATTTTTTTTAATATTGCATTACTTACTGGGTTTTTCAAATTTTAATTATTTAAGCTAATTATGACTTTATTAAAAATATTATAATATGTGGCTTAACTTATATAGATGTATTTTTTACTATTTTTACTGCCTCAACGGATCAGGAGGTCCAATAACAGGGAAGAACATTACTAACACCAGGCTTGAGAAAAATCTCCTTTGATTTTCGTTATCTCACTGGAAATGTGCCATGAATCCAGCACCTTAGCCATTACACTAAAGAGGGTGTCGTGTAATCCGCGGATAATAGGTTCAATTCAGTGTATAAGACTTACATATATTTTTATTTTTATATCCCTACAGAGATGAGGTAGAATTTTTTTCAAATTGAGGAATATAGATATTCGAGCGTTTACAGGGCTTATGACCTGTCATTGGCTGGGTTAAGTGGCCACTTTATGTAGGTACTACAACATTCCCCATTCCGCTTATTAGCAAATATCCACACCAGGTAACATTTTTTATTTTGTATATATGCTACGAATCAAGAATCATCCACCAGCGGGTTGAACGCACCATCTATGCATTGATATTGAAGTTAAGTATTTATTAGCAAATTACTTTATTTTGTAGTTAAAACTCTTCTGACGAGTTAAATTAAGTACTAGTAATCGCCTGCAAACTCTGCAATTTATTTGACTTATATTTAGACCAGGAATTTTATACAAAATTTTGGGTTGTGTTAAAATACTTGTACACAAATCTGGATTTATCCCAAGACGGGAGTAGGTATATATTTTTATACCCCTACAGAGATGAGGTAGAATTTTTTCAAAACTTACATATATGTTTAAATGTAGCATTAATAAGTACAATAGTGATCATCAAGTGAAATCAGATATCTGCAAAAATGATTTGTAAATTATCAAACCTGTGCTCATCGACATATCCTCCCCATGGACCTAGAAACCCTTCAATGTCTTCTGGGTTGTCATTTTTCTGTCTTTTTCTTTTGTCCAGAGGTCTCATTTTGGACGATTCAAACACTGTTTTTCTTTCTTCAGGGGGAACCACTGTACTGGAAACTATAAGGAAAGTTATAAGATTATTTCTGAACAGACTCTCTACAACACGGCCAACGTCAATAACATTGCAGACTCAATTTAGATATCAGAGAGGATAGATTTTAAGCAAACAAAATAATTAAATGATTATAATTACCAACTATGGCATTAGCCATTGATGAAGTTGCATCTGAGGTGGGATCTAATGCATGGCCATAACTAGTAAAGGTTCTTCTTTGATTTTCAAATTGAAACTCACTAATGTGAGCCTTCTCAACAAACCCTGATAGCATATTTTTGGGTGCCTTTGACTGTTCCGTTTGAAAAGGATTATCTGGACCAAGAACAGGAGCAAATAAATGCTCGAATTTCGGATTGTGATGAAGCTCTTTTGAATCAGGACTTATCAGCAGTAGTTCATTCTTGTCACTCTGAAATAAACACAGCATCTTCATTATTGTATATATAACTACACGTGAGTGTGCGAGAGAAAGATAATTTTGAATCAGCAAATAGGTACCTACATAAAATAGTATGAAAGGCGTTCATAACGATGCAAAAAATAAAAGCTTAAAAATTTATAACCTAAAAAAATATATTTCTCTAACACTAAGCAGTGTACTTACAGTAGGTAAAACCGATGGAGCAGAACAAATTTGAAGTGTTTTTGCAATGGATTTGTTGGATCAACGGCTTTTAAAATGCATAGTCATATTTTCAGCATCCGACCCACTCTCCTCATCACTGCAGTTGTATATTTGTAGCCCAAGCATTTTGTCAATAACGAATCAAACACTATAAACTAAGTCTAGCATTTCTACTTGAAACTTAAACGGATTGCGTTTCAAAAACGAAAATATTTAAAAAAATACAGATTATAAATAAACGTTTTGATATTTTTGAAGTGAGTTTGACTTTTATTGTTTCCAAAGATAATACCAAAGATAAAACCACAGATTGATAAAACACTTGCTTTTGACGCACTTGTCAAAGATAGTTTTTTTTTTGTTTTTTTATTTTTGTCGTACAATGGTTTGAAATTGTTAAATATGTAATAATGTAATGTTTGTATGTGGTCGAATTATCGGCATCGGTAAAGACCAAATAAAATAAATTTAAAAAAAAATAGACAGTACATAAATATGTACTAAGGTTGTTCGGTCAATCATACAGAAAAAAAATATAGAAGAAAAAAAAATTGAGAAATACTTACTTGGACATTTAAAATTTATTACCACTAAAATTATTAAGCATCGCAGGTATTATGGTTTATGCCACCCCCCTTCTCCTTCCTTCCTTCCCTTCCAGTCCCTTATTCAGTATCTAGTGACAGGATTGCGGACCCCAAAGGTAAATGACTAGTATATAATATAATCTGTGGGTAAATGGCACATATTATATAAATATACTAGTAAATGGTAAATGGGGTAAATGTGAGGTAGTTACACTCGAACGCAAAGGTCCCATTGGTCCCAAGGACATACTCGCATCCCCACCACTGGCCCTCACCCCTCACTCACTTAAAATTTGAAAAACACATTTGGCCGCCATACGCCATCGCTGGCTGAAAAGATGGCTAGAGGACTTGGAAGCCAGTACTGGGCAGCGATGGCGCGTGGCTGCCAAGTGTGTAGGCTGCTTTGAAATTATTAAAAATAATATCATTTGACATTTGGCACTAACAAACTAACAATCTGTGCAAATAATCCGTGAATCTGTGATTTGAGTTTTTTTGTTTGAGATTCGACAGTTTTGTGTGTACTTACATATTTTTATTTATAATAAAAACAATAAATTTCTGCTTTTATCCCATTAAAGAAAATCAAAACGCTGATCTTCACATTTATGTGATTTCCTTTGCAAGAAAAACAATTTATTATTTAAAAAACAAATACATAAATCAAAATATATATTTTCGTAAAAATGAAGCTGTCCGTGTCTCGATATTCAGCTGTCTTATTTATTCAGTATGGACTTATGGTAGTCGATTTATTATTGAACTGCCTAACCCTGTTTCCACGAAGTCATTCCGCAATTCTTATTATGTTTGTGTGAGTCCCTACTTATTTTTCTTCAATAAATAGAGCCACTAGAAAACGAATTATTCATAGCTCGCATCTCTTACATTGCTGTCTTCTTGTTACAGAAGATAATTACTAAAATCATTTTTGTTCCAGGTTTCAAGATTTACTTCTTGTACTCGCCATTACAGCTATGCTTGTGAATTTCTTCTCAACATATCTATTTCAGGTACTTAAATAATTTATTTAAAAGATTTATTTTTCTTTGATAGATAATATAATCCCTTAACTTTTTATTATTGTATCGATACCTAACATTTAAATTCTGGTGATTGGCTTGGTGGTGGTTAACTAAGGATATACTTTTACTTTATATAACATAGCACCCTTAGAACGAAAACGACCTAATTCAAAAAAAGGTTGTAATGACATATCATCATAAAAGACTGAATATGAAGACTCGATATGTACAAATACGATGGTGTTTACTTGCTTCTACTGAGAATTTCCAAAAAATATGTATTTTGAATTAGGTTGTTTTCGTCCTAAAGATGCGATATATTGACAAAGAATTGGGGAGCCAACAAATGATACAATCTAAAATAATCAGATTAGGAGTTTATAAATAAAAGTATGTAATTTTCATGGTTGAGCATTTCTGCTGCACTTGCACTACCGATAATGTTTTGTACATTACTAGACTTGTACCAGTACGTAAGCATGTGCAAGTGATAAATTTATAAAGTTATTTTAAGTGACAAACTTTCTCATCCTGTTAGTGTTTTTGGTAAAGATATTTATTGCTCTCCCGCCCATTTTAAAACAAAAAATGGTACTTGGTTACAAATACATCTTATTCATTATGTTTTTTATTTTATTAAAATTTTTTTTACAGGCTGGATTGATGGAGTTTTTATTTGAGAAATTTAGATTCTTGATGGTAATGACGCTCCTTTATTTAGTGTGTTGTATTGCGACACATATTTACTGGTTAACTGTTAAATGGGACAATCCACATCAACCAATAACTATAATGCTTGGCTTATCCTTTTTAGTCCAAAGGAGTTGTAAGTATATTAAATTACTTCCACAAATAACGTATTATGATGATTATAAAAAGTACCAATGAATGTTTTTTGTTTTCAGTGGCGCCATTTTATTACTATTTTTATAAGAAAGCCGCTCTTCAAATAAGCGATCCTCGATATTATGAAGATTTAGACTGGATCAATAAACTATCTTCTCACCATAATTAATAATTTTACTAAAGGACCTATCTGATATTTATTATTCTAGTCAATTATATATAAAATCAACTTCATATTAATTACTTCATTATTTATAAGTACTAACTAGTAAAATAAACTGTGAAGTCAAATTCAATGATTTTTTGTTCATTTCTTTGAATCATTTAGGGCCACACAATGTTAACCCTTATCCACTACAACTGTAAGATGTCGCTTGTCCATATACACCATCACTGGGAAAGGAGATGACGGTGCCGAAGTAGAAGTTAAAAATATGGGCATTGAAGTGAGATTTTATGAAAACTTTTCTATGAATATTAAAAATCTATTTAATTTTTCTACGGTTACAGGGAACTGGAATTTTAAGGCTCTACCTGAGGCTAGTGTTAGAAATTTCAGTGTTTTCAAAATGATATTCCGGATTTATTGACAGCCACAAAGCTTTGAAAAATGTTTAAATATACCTACATCAAACTATTTTCTAGGGAAATGCTGTAATTGATTTTTTAAAAATTATAAGAGTTCTTAAGAGTAAAAAAGGGAAGGTTTTCTTTTTCCTACTTTTCAGGATAACTAAAGGTAGCAGGAAAATAAAAACCATTAGTAATTAAGGAGTACATAAAATTCTAGGGAAGAGGAGGTAATACAGTTTTTTATTTTCATAATAATTAATTATGGAGTTTTACAAAGTGGATGCCGATTCAATTTTCCATCAATAATTCACCGAACCTGCGAACGGCCTAATAATGCGCAACCCTTCAAGTACGTTGAGATTTTTTTAGTGTGTCATTAAGGAGAATGTTAAATGTAAAAACCAGCTTCGTATTTTAGTAGGTAGATTTATTTAAAACAAAACATAATATTAATCTTTCCTATTTAGCATTTCATATTTTTTACATAGTTTTTGAAAAAATGTATTATTCATTATTACATAATATAACTTATTTCAATATTATGATATAATTTAAAAATAAATTTATTAGGAATGTCAGTATTTACAATATAGAATAAATTATTGTGATGTATACAATTTGTATTTAATCCGTTTTTTTTTATGACAATTCTTAATAAATTATGTGTACAACTACTTACATGTAGTAAAATTATTTTATGGTCATGTGAGCTCTGCACATGGGACAAGTTGTATTTCCACTGGTACTAAACCACTTTTTCTGGAAAACAAAAGTTACATTATTTAGAATAGTATAACACCCTTTTATTTAACAATGTACTGTTGTCTAAACTTCACCCCCTCCCTGTGCTGCAAAAATAATATGATATTTTGTTTTTGCAATTCACCTAAAACATGATGCTTTATTGTTCCATAGATAACTAACTTAAAGTTTTAAAATGTCAATTGCAAGCGTGTCATTTGCTCAACAAAAATTGTATGACACCATATCACAATAATCACAGATTTAAAAATTATTTACAATTCTTTTTGGTTGATACGTAATTTACATAATTATTAAATGAGAAAACTTACCAAACAAACTTGATGGGATTTGTTCTTGCATGTGTGGCATGTGATTTTAGGTAATTTTCCAGTCACAGGATGCAGTTTACAGTAGCATACATAACATTCAGGAACACTGTCAAGTTTACGTTGGATAGAATTCAACCAAAGTGATACCGTCTGCCACAGCGAGCCATTCTAAAATTGCGACAATATTTATATTTATTACTTTAGAATTATCAATTTTACTTAGCTTCATTTCATTCATTCATTTTACTAAAGTTTTCGTATATATTAATATCCAAATTTGGTAAACAAATAATGTCATACTTCATTGTTGTAGGTCATAAAACAATAAAAATCACAACATTTTGTTTACCTCATTTACATAGCTGTCAATAATTACGCAATTTCAAGACAACGTCAAATGGCATCAGTGATTATGAAATAAAATGAGTTGAATATAGAATATTTACCTGGTGAGAGAGAAACATTGTTATCCAAGCCACATTATTAGTAGGGCCACCAGATGATGCAACACGTGGTATGCCGAGTGGATGGTTACTACAAAGTTCTATTGTCAGCTCCATTTTAGTTTGGTCTACAATATACTTGCAGAAAACCTCATTTACTGACGGATGGATTGAAAACTACAACATAATAATATTGAATTAATTTAACATAAAATAAAGCTATTTTTTCCTTTGTAGATTATGTTAGAGATATAAATAAAAAGTAGCATATATATTTTCAACACAGAAGGTATTCAAACCGAATCATAAAAATGATATGTTATTATTATAATTTTATTTTATTGTTTTTCTTTTGTTTTATCTTAAAACCATATTATGTATGCCTGTATTATTATATTAAATTATGTATGTACATGCGTTGCTTTGGTACTGATACATTTGTTTTGTAAAAGCCCCATGGGCGTGAATAAATAAATAAATAAATAAATGTTGAAACTATATCAAATTTAGATTGCAACAGCAACATTAGCATTCCACTAGTTTAGTCAAGAGAGAACAGGAGAGATACGACTGATAAAATTTTTGCAGTTCATTAAGACCTTGTAACAAGATAGCCAATGGCTTATCAAATTAGAACAATAAATTTATTGAGTATGTTTTGATTAGTGTCAAAATAAATGCATTTACACAAATTAATATTGATATCTATATATTTTGTCCGCCTCGTGGCATAGTGGTAGCGCATTTGGCTACCGTGCATGAGGTCGCGGGTTCGATTCCCGTAGGGCGTCAACATGAAATATTGATTTATATGTGATTTTCATATTAATATATTTCATGTGTGATACCTTGGACTGGTACTGAAGCGTAAGGCTGATCACCTTATCTTCATGTATTAAAATGATCAGGATACACTGCACTTGGTGAACCGATGCAGTGCCCTATGCACCATAGGGTGTGGATAAGGGATAGTAGTAGTAGTAATATTGATATCAAAAAAAACACCAATTGATGACATACTTCAACATTGGGTAGCTCCTTCTGTCGTCGGGAGACTTCAGCCAGCTGATGCGCTATCAGGATGGGGGAGACGTGCGCGCGAACTATCCTCTCTACGTACTGCGCTGTACGGGACGGGAGTGCACCCCACCACCCCCGTATAGAGCAGTGTACTGCGCCAACTCTCAGCGACTGCACCAGACAAGAGCACGATAACCCACCCAGTATTTCCCAAGTTGGTGCCACTGGAACCATAAGTACACATTATGCATTTCAATTTCTACTTAAAATAATTCTAATAGCGATTAGACACCAATTGTCCTTTTTAGGGAATAATATTTACTTTTGGTAATAAACTCCGGTGGATTTTTAAAATAACAACAAGCACTCTGAATGCTTTGCTCATCCGGTAACAATTTGAATAGTGCACAGACCAAGTGTTCCACGTATTTACCTTCCCTGAAAATATAATTTCTGATTTTAGTTTTTTTTTATAAATAAAATAAGCAATGTTATTTTGAGTAAATAATAAACAAATAATACCTGAAAAATTCTGTATACTGATACTGTAGAAATGTGACAGATTCCTGAGAAATGTTTAGCATAGTTTCCCATAGTAAAAGGAAACCAAGGGTCATGTTATAACTATCTGTGAATGGTAATAGTATACAACTGTCTTCTCCAACTCTGCAAATGAAATATTATATAGGTTCGGTAGATGCTTTACATAAGTTTTTAATTCTGCAAATATAAGAATGACGTACGAGACTAATAAAATAAGTAAATATAGTGTAGGCATGCATGACAAGATATATATGAATGGAGGAAGTGTGCAAGAGTGGTGTGGTGTTCCATCCTCTCTGTCTACCACTTCAGAGAAATACTGAGATGTGTATTGCTAAAATATTGTATTTCCATAATTACTTTACTTCACCCTATTTTGAATAAATAAATAGAATTGTATAAAAACGTATAATTTACGTGTAAGGACTGAGAACTGCATCCACACACTCTTGTAACTGAGTAAGAGAAGATACCATCTTGTGTACAGAGAGGTTTAGAGGTTTAACTGTGTCTTCTTCATCAGTAAATGTAGAGTTAGCTGCTGCTTCTATAAAATTGTAAAAATTTTACATATTAGAAATTTGACATGGAGTAAATATTTATTATTATATCTCTTCCAAGCATTTATTTTACTTCTGACACATGGGCGCCTATAAAGTTCCGTAATTATTGACAGGCAACCATAGACGGAAAAATGCAATACTTCATGTTTTTTTCTTTACGATAGTGAAGCACATGTTCTTTAGCTCCAATATTTATCAATATCAATGTTTATTGAGCATACTTATGCAACGAGGATTATTCAAGTTGATTTTTTCCATGAAAAAATATAAAATGTGATTTAAACTAAAACCTATTTGTTTTTTTTTCTTTGTTTGTCGCTACATTACGACAATAAAATAGTCCTATGCATATTTGGGTTTTCTGTAGCTCCTGCACCCGATGACAAACTCCATTTAAGGAGTTTATCGGGACTGTATTTTTTTTTTTAACCACCTCAACAGGCCAGGAGGCCCAATTACAGAGGGGAACAACGTCACTATTTAAAGTTTCTTTTGTAAAGAAATTATGTAGGTATTTTTTGTAATATTTTTTATTGAATAAAGACTGTTAAAAAAAAAAGTTTTACAAAATCGCTTTCGTAATATAAACTCTGCTTTAAACGTCTGGGTATTTTTATAAACTACAAAAAATATGAAAAAAAATATGCAAAAATAAAATATAAATGTGTTAAATTGATTAAAACTTCTTCATAAATAAAGTCGATTTTTATGAGAAATCGATTCGATAACGCATTAGGACATCCCTAATCGATACATAATCGAGCTGTCAAAAGTAAAATAAACGCTTGGAATTGGTATAGTTGATTGTCAAATTATTTCATAGAAAAAAAAATAGAATGACTACTATGATAAAATGTGGGTAAATTGATCTTACTATCAGTTTCAATCAGTGTTGGAGTCAGATTTTTCAGCATATTGTGCGCAATGTACTTCAGTATGTGGTTACATGGGGCACCCAACACATCCAAGCACAAACTCATTATTAATTCAACGGAAGACCCTAGATATTTCACTTTAAATTTTTGCATAATTTCATTTAAAGAGTGAATAAAGAATAAATCCTTCGATGTAACGTCATGTTTAGAAGATACACAGTCGCCTGTAAAGATATTATTTTATAGTTAATTTTGGTTGTAAAAAAAATATTTTTTTTTTGTTGATAAATAGATAAATGTATGTTTTTACGAACCAAGAATGTAAATAAATATTTCAGCCAAATGTTGATAAATGTCTGGGGCAAATATATCTACCCATTCTTGGGGCAAACTTGTAATACAAGGTGGAGGCTCTCTGCGTAAACATTCAGCTGGTATATTTGCTATAAATGTATCCACAGCGCAATATAGTTTAAATGTTTCACAGCCTAAGAGTGATACCTTAAACGATGTAAAACAATGTTATATTTATTTCAGCTCTAAAAATGTAAAATAAAAGTAATATCATAAGAATCTTTCCATTAAAACAATATTTAAAAATCTTACTTTTGCAGTATTCCAACACTTTTTAGATTTATCAATTGATTGTATTAGGGAAGACAGAGTGATAGTAATAAAGTCCCACTGATGTGCCTCTAATTCCCAGCCCTTGGTTTGAACAAATGCAGTTAAAAATCTAACGATGGATGCATTACAACTAAGTAATTCCCAGCTTGCCGATGAAAAGACGCGCTAAAAAAAATATGCATGAACATTATGATCAGTATTCATGAAATTATTCAGAATAAAAATTATAAACTGCTTATGAAAACTTACATATCATATAGCATAAGATTTTTGCATTTGTAATACTTTTCAATGATCAACGACAAACTTGACATTGGAGATGTCAAACAATTAATAACCTCTTCTTTTGTAATGGAAAGTCCTTTCAATTTTCCACTATTAGAACATAAACAGATAGACCTTAGTGCCAAAATTCCTGATATATTCAAGTCACAGTCTTGGGAATCTGGAAACTTTTGAGGAATCTAAAAAATAAATATCAGTGTTAAGATACTAAGTAGATGACAACTGTGAGAGTGAAGTGATGTTTCGAAAGAAAACTTAAGACCTATATGTTCTCTAAATCTTTTGATTAATTTTGATAATGGTATTTTCTACTCAGAAATTGAATTTTCACTCACTTTAAATTTTTGAGCCGTTAAATTCAATATTTAAAGCGCCCTTGAGGTATATTTATACGAAAACGGCGCTATATAAATTATCCATAATAATAATAATAATGACAAAAAGGTAGTGCATAATTATTTTTCTGAAGAAAATTTTACATAAGTAGCACAATATAGATAATTGATACATAGTATATAAAAAAATTTCAATCTGTAAATAAATTAATAGAGGATAACTTACATGCATATTGTGACCGAGATGATCTTTTGAATATTTGCAAATACTTTCCATATCTTGCATTTTGTTAATAACCTGGATTGATCTCTTAAGATTTAGATTTAAAATCAAAAATCTTCTCAGATTCTCTCAAAACGGTGGTACAAAATCTCAGACAAATTTGGCCAATACATGCCTTCCTCTTCGGCTTTGCTTTGAATAGCGTTTAGAATTTCTAGATAATTTTCATTTGTCAAAGATTTAAGCAAATGCGAGGCAGTTGTTTCAATAGGTTTGTAATATTTTATTATTGTTATATACCAGCGCCACTGCAAAAAAATTAGAATGTATTAATTATAAAATTTAATCTCTCGCTATTATAGGGAAATAACAATAATTATGAACAATAGGAACAGCAAGAAATGATGAATTTAATAAAAATAAGTTGACTTACTGCTTGGTACTCATGATGCAATGTTTTAATGATAGCTATGTTGTACAAAAGAGTGCTGAGAATATTTTTAATACTGACGCTACCAAGAACATCATCACAGAAATTAATGGATTTAATTTCTTCTGGTTCATCTTCATCATCTGAAGAATTTTGTTGAATATTTGTATTTTCTACAGCCAAAACTTTATCCATCAACTTTGTACAAAACAAAACCCACTTCAGAATATTGCTCAATTCATCTTCAGAGAGATCGTCGACACAGTTTCTTTATCAGAATTTTCAATGAAATTGTTTAGTATTGCCGAGTCTCCGGCAAAGGGCGCATCAAGTTGCCCATTTAAAATGTCAGCAGTCAAAGATTTGGAGTACAAGTTAGCAAAATTTGTTTGAAGTTCTTCAGACTTGATTTTCATGATAACTTCAATAACACTACATAATTTAGTTAAATCACATTCAGCTAAATTGGAAGTCTCGACACATGAACATATCAAATTATATGAAAGTTCAACTAAAGCAGCCATATTTTCTATATCGAATTCTCTGTAACAAAGGTTTATCAGAAATAGAATTATATTTTTTAAAAAACAAAAACAAGCCATAGTAAGCCATGAAAAGCATATCGTCTATGTAAGTTCAATACCGCGTATGAGCCAATAAGTTCAAAATACGCATTTTTGGTGATTTTTGTTGAACGAAACAAGCCGCATCGATTGGTTAATTCAAATTTAAAATTGACCAATAGACTGCTAGCACTCAGTTAGTGTCAATACCGCGAATAAACCATCTTCACACACAATACCGCGTATATCCCTATAAAAATTTCATGTTTACCTCTTTTTTTTACGAAATTGGGAGGTTTTTTGTCTCCCCTGAACATTTTGACAAAAATGGTTCTTCCGCGGTATTGAACTTGCACAGACAATATCTGCTCCTGTGGAGGTTAAGTCTAAAATATATCATTATAATATAATTTTTCTGTATTACAATTTATTGAGCTAAAATGTTAAGTACTTACAGGTTAACAATTTTATTGTAAACAATATTGGATGCTTTTTCAGTGAAACTGAGTAGATTTTCCCACTCAAATGTAGATAATCCATCTTGCCATGATGTATTTACTTCCCACCATGTGTCACGAGATAGTACATCAGATCCGCCCTAAGAAATAATAAATAAGGTTCACTATTACTTTTATTAATTTATTTACATGAAAATGTTTGGAAAAGGTTAATTAAATTTGAATTTTTCTTTATCCTTTTTAAGCATTTTACAGTTTTGTTCGAGTGTGGCGCGGGTTAGGTAAGTTCATATTTTGAAAAGCCAGAGTCTCATTCAGGTGGATGACTTAATTAAAATGTTTTTCAGGAGCCCCTTGCTATTTGGTTTAATGGAGATGACGCTATACAAAGATTTAATAATTGATTTACTAGTTAAGAAATAATAAGAACCAAATCTTCCGAGTTTTGATTTCAGTTTCACATAGTTTCGATCGAAACCTAAATCAAAATTTATTTGAATAAGAGAATAAGTAAAAAATCTTTCCAAAACGACCATAATCAGGAATTGCTGATTGTTTAATAATATATTACTTACGAAATCATTAAAATAAGGGTTATATAAAATACGCAATGAAATGTTTTTTTTAAAGCGATGTTCTCAGCCTCTAAACTTGCGTTTTGGAATGATTACATAAAGTTACAGCATGTATTTCATAATTAATTGACATGTTAAGAGTACTCAAATTATAAACTATGATACCTTGTTCATTTTCCTAACTACACATATAGAATTTGCATCTAATTAATCTGTATTAAGAAAGAACGAGGAAGAATAGAAAGTCGTGTTTAGCGCCATTTAAAAAATCTGTCCTTAAATACAAAGCTTATTATATTACCTGAACATTACAATTCAGAACAAATAAACTAAGTAACAGGTCCTCCACCGACTGATACTTGTCATCTATGCATAGTGAAGCAGCAAGTTGAGAGGCAAATGATGAGCACATATCCAGATGTTGGGAATCATGCCGAGACAAAGATTCTGACAATATTTCTATAATGCTGCTACAAGTCTTTTCATTTATCAGAATTCCTACAAAATACATAATAAATTATTTAACATAACATAGACAATATTAGAATGTATAACAGAGAGAGAAAACAATTGAAATAACAGTTACAAAAAAATTATATAAACATTAATTTAAAAATACAATTTTTGTAAATAATATAATAATAGTAAAATACTACTACTACTACTTTCCCTTATCCGCACCCAATGGTGCATAGGGCACTGCATTGGTATATACCAAGTGCAGTGAATCTTGATCACTTGTTACATGAAGGCAAGATGATCAGTCTTACGCTTCAGTACCAGTCCAAGGTATCACACATGAAATAAATGTGAAAATCACATGAAAATACTAATGTAATAACAAATATTTAAATGAAAAAAAAAAATAAAAAATAATATTAGCTGTAAGAATTTTTTTTATAGCTAAATAAAAATGTACAAACAAACAAATCAAACTAGATTTTTGGTTCTATTTTGTGACAATTGTTTCGCCTTGTTAGGGCATTATCAAACTGTGGCGTTGAAAACATTCGGATCTTTTATAGCCCTAACAAGGCGAAACAATTGTCACAAAATAAATCAAATATAAAAAATAGAACCAAAATCTAGTTTGATTTAAATATATTATTATGATATGGAGTTCTATAAAGTAAATGCCAAGTCAGTTAATAAAAATTAATTACCTCCGCTATTATCCTGAGCGAAGCACATTTTCAGCAAAGTGGCATGATGTCTATCTCCTTCTTTAACTACAAGATGTGTCATTGAAATAATTGATCGGTGGACTAATTCTCCTTTAAGCCACTCACGCACTGATTTGCTGGAAGAATGTGGATGGGACAAACACCTTGATATACACCATTTAATTGTTGAAAGTGGCAACTGAAAAAAACCGTTAAATTATAATTACCATTGTATAAAACATTATAGAATGTTATGATAAAATTATTGCAACTTTATACCTGGTCAAAAGTTTTCAAGAGATCTTTTTGTTCCACTTCTGATAGGTAATTAAATAATACAAATGTCAGATCAACAACAGCCTGTGATCTCATGGAGTCTCCTTTCAACCAATTAAAGAACAATTCGAAATAAAGGTTGTATATTCTTTCATTAGGTTTATCTTTTAACACAGAATGCACCATTGTACTGAATACTTGCGGAGTGTCAAATTCTAGAATTTAATCTTTGTTTTCTAATTGGTTTGTATCTTGCATTTCTTGATTCACTTCTTCAATTTTTGACTCGAATCAAATTTGACTCTTGTTACTTTCTTGACCTTTACATTAATACTAGATTTTAGACTAATCAATAATTCTCTATGGATATCTGTCGTTTCTTTCAAGGCGTTATATGGGGAGTCCTTTTCCATATGAGATGTAATAACAAAGAGAACATTTTTCCAAAACAATCTTAGCAATTGGGAGTAGAAATTTGATTCGGAAGATGTTGCGAACTGTTTGGTCCTGAACTTGATCATGTTCAGATATTTTACCCAACTATGACTTTCAGAGGAGTGTGCGGATTGAAGGAAATATGTGATCGAGCAATGAGAGTAAGCCAAAGGCGTAACGCCCGAGATTTTGTCTGCACAATGTATTCACCATCAGTAGGTGTTACTGACACTTATCGGAGACATTCGGCTATTCCAGTCATCCAAGTGGTCACAATCAGATTATGGATTTTAAACCCTTTTTTGGACAAGTCAATAGATCTGACTGATGTCACCACAAACATGAAAGAATCTCTTGGGAAGCTCTAAAATTATTAGTGCCATTCGCCACTTTATACCTGCGTGAACTGACATTTTCTGCAATGGTAGACATCAAAACCAAAAAGAGAAATAGACTGCAATTAGAAAATGATTTGATTATTAACGTTTCAAAAATAACACCACGATTTGATAAACTTTTGAAAAATAAACAAGCCCATTCTTTTCACTGAAATTGTGTTTTTATTGTAGTGTTAGAACCTTGCCTTTTTCTTTCAGTCGGCGAGCCCCCGAGTAAGGCTTCGCGACCCCTAGGGGGGGTCGCGACCCACAGATTGAAAAACACTGTACTAAACTGACAAGTCAATAGGAAATATTATGTCTGGCTATTGCTATATTTAAAAAAAATCCAAACTTACCCTATGAGAATAGCTTCAAAAAAGGAATCCAGAAATGCTGAGTGAGATTAGAGGAAGCGAGATGGGCCAGGAGGGGGAGCAGGAGAGGGGCGAGGCGCCCCGCACTTCCCCACCCCCCGGCCTTGAGGGTCTCACATATTGAAGGAAGTACACCTTCATCTAGCTTCACCAACTTCCACCATTCCTAAATAACAATTATATGTGTATTATTAAATAAATGAAAAAAACAGACATACCGCAAAGTATGTAGATTTTAATGGCCTTAAAGATAATTATTTCCTGGGTTACTATGCTGTGTTTTTAGGCTTTCATCAGCCCAGAAGATGGACACTGCAATGTGCTCCGAAACATCAGCAACCTCAAAAACACAGCATAATAACCCAAAAAATCATTAGAGCGAACAAGAAAATTTATTTGGGTAAATACTAGTTGCTAATGCTAATTTTGACAAGTATTTATTACTACTACTACTACTACTATTTTCCCTTGTCCGCACCCAATGGTGCATAGGGCACTGCATCGGTACACCAAGTGCAGTGTATCTCGATCATTTTATTACATGAAAGTAAGATAATAAGATAGGATAATAAGGTAAGTAAATATTATATTTTTTGTTAAAAATCTTACTGTTATATTAGCCATCAATATTATAGCATTTTCCCACACAGAAATTGTGACATTCAACTCTTTTTCATTTAGCTGCGTCAAAAGAAGTTGTGATGCTTTGGAGCCATACTTCGGGCCAAACCAACTGCTAAATCTCTGGCATAAACACCCCAAGACCATGTAACAGCTCGTTCTGAAATTATAGAAAAAGTTCTGAGTATCATATATTGGAAAATAATTCAAACGCACAGTACACACACATGAAAAAAGATTGTAAAATTTAAATTTTTAATAATTCATTTCTATATTTGATTTGTTATTGATTTTCAACTGGCTAGAGATCATTCTAGTATGACGGGTTGAGATCCATGTTGGTACAAGCGATAACTCAGAAGTTAAAAGAAAAACATGTTTTGTAGTTATTAAAAAAATACATATTTATAATACATCCAGCAAAAAGTGACCGTTTTCATACAAAACATTTATTACTCACACGAATTTTTTTAAAAATAAAAATCACTTGTACCTCTCTGGTTCTCAATCAGATATTATTTACCTAGACTTGTACCTTTATGGTATTAAAAAATCAGTGCTTTGAGAACTTTGTTCTGCTAGAAAATTATCCACGCTGAATCCTGATAGATATCCAACAGGCAGGTACAGTCAGAGATAAGCACAAGTGACTTTCAAATTAATTAGAGTAAACGGATGCTTGAATTTTATGCGCCTACACAAAAACAATATACAATCCATTTACTAACAAAAAAAACTAGCCAAATAAAAATTAATGAATGAACCCCTTTTTGCAAACTTATAATAATTATTTTCGACTTGCAAATTGTACGAAAGTGAAGACCTTGTTGTCAGTTATACCACTATGGCTCGCAAACAAACTGCACGCCATACAATGTCACTTGATCTAACCAGACATAGATGGCTCAATAATTTTTTCTCAGTTGTGCTGTTTTGGAACAGTAAAAAACACCAACCGCATAGTCAATTTTGTATTTAATTCTTTAAAATTGTTGGATTTTTGCTGCTTGTACCAAAATGGTTTTCAATCTGACATATTATAGTAATAATTTTAAAACAAAAGAAGTTTCCATAATAAAGGCAATTGCAGCATATTATTAATATTCAAAGCATTAACTTTGTGGTCTAACATTTAATATTATTGTGAGAATTTTTAACACAGCAACACTGCTCCCTGGCCTTCTGACATCTATTGACGTATTGACCTTTATAAAACTAAAATAAAAAATAAACAACTCAAATAATAGCATTGTGGCGACAACGCCATACCGCCATACACATACCATATGCCATAACATCAAATAAACTGGACTTTTACTGATGCCACAACCACCAAAGCCACTCACCATATATAGACTCGAGTCATGATTTTAATAAGACTGGTACTGAAGCGTATGATTGACCACCTTACCTTCATGTAATAAAATGATCAAGATACACTGCACTTAGTGTACCGATGCAGTGCCCTATGCACCACTGGGAAAAGTAGTAGTAGCAGTATAAATCCTAACCCTTGAAGGTGGCTTAGTAAAGCATGTGTCTAATCAGCGTGTCGATTTTGTATTTTTGTGAATCTGCTATGGTGGAGGTGTGTAGTGGTATTTGCATGTTGGTTTAGTTGTGTTTGTCCTGACGAAAAGACGGGTTATGTTTCGAAACCGGTGAGTGGTTTTATACTCAACACTTTAAATTGTAGACAAACCTTATCTGTGGTGATTTATGTGTTCCGTAACTCCAAAATTTGCTGTTGTCTAATATTTTCACTTGTTCTTCACGTAACCACTCTAAATGTGTTTCTGGTAGGTGGTTAATAAACAATGCAAATCCCTGAAGACTTGAAATTATCACTCTCTCATACTTTGCTTCGCACTCTTCGGGAGTATTGGTTCTGAAAAATATTGGGAGTAAAATTCTTATAAAAAAAATTAAGACATAGAAGTTTGTTAATTTATTATAAATTTAATATGACCGGTTAAGGATTGCTCCCCCACCCTCTTAATCGATCGGGAATAAACTTATTATTATTATTTATTTATGTTTTGTAAAGTAAAATCAGGATTTTACATATTGGGAGAGCCAGACTAAAATTTAGTTTTGTAATGCAAATTTCTTAAATTTAAATACATAACTTACTTGGGATTGGAGAGTGTATTGGGTGTATGATACACTAAATTATCATAGATGTATGAAAGTATTTCCACCCGACAAAATGATAAAACTTCTGGCAGCTTAGTGGGAGGGAAGACCGTCTGCAATACAGTAATAAATTTCAATTATATTTGTATAATTTTATTTTATTTTATTTATGGAAAAATCCATTTTAAAAATACAGAGTTAAGCATAAAAGGGATAACAGCAGTAAAAATAAGTGACAGAACATTAAATTGGTGAAGTTAAGACAGTGAGAATAAATGTGGACACACTCAAGACAGGATCGGGTCTACTTCAGTGAATGTTTAAATCTTGATAGACTTACACCGAAGAAGTCCAGAACCCGTCTCGAGTTTACAATACGACACAATGGGGCATGAAAACCATAGTTAGTTTTGTGGTGACTAAGGAACAGCACGTCATTATTTCTCACCCTACGGACTGGAATACAGAAAGCCACTTGAGTCAGTAAAGATGGTGCATCTATCATGCCATATAGCAATTTAAATATGAAAATGGAATCAATTTTAGATCTACGCTTTTGAAGACTAATAATAATGGAAATGCAATAGAACCTCAAATTAATTAATTGGGGATAAAAGTAATTTTGATGGTAGATAAAGATAAACTAGATAAAACTAAACAAAAGACATTTGTAGCTGTAATTCAGATGACTGAAGTTCTGTTTTAAAATGAAATAAAGATTGCAGGAAGTGCATACCTGCAGAGCAGCTTGGGCTTGTAATGCAGCAGGAACATATGTATCGTACTGAGAAGTTATCCACACTGGAGCCAATTGCTTCAAGTATGGTGCCATACTTCTACCGCATTTCTGGGAAACAGC
>JAGVSP010003250.1:0-23938 GCA_022494985.1 Micrasema minimum | reverse complement strand
ACACATAAATAATAAAGGACTGAAAGTAACTAACATGGAGATTTTTTACATAAAGAAGGCTTTGAAAAAAAATGTCCCATTAATTAATAATCAAGTAACTTTCCAATATAGCCCATTATTCGATATTACATTGTAATGGTCAACCCCCCCCCCCTTTCCTCCCTTTCCAATTGTTAATCCTTTTGAAATATTAGCTTCATAAATCATTAACCCTTGATGGTGGCGTAGTGAAGCATGTGTCTAATCTGCATGTCGATTTTATATTTTTGTAAATCTACTTGGTGAAGGTGTGTAGTGGTATTTGCATGTTGGTGTAGTGTTGTTGTCCTGACGAAGAGACGGGTTACGTCATGAAACCGGTAGACAGAAAAGTCGGTGAGTGGTTTTATACAAATTTTATTAACATAATATTATATTCTTTATGTTTATTTCTCTATAAACTTCGTTGTCTCTGTTAAAATATCAATTGACTATTACATGAAATATGAATTGTTTTGGAGGTTAGTTCGTAGAACTCAATTTTTATATAGGAAAACACTTGTATTTTAATTAAAACACAACTAGTTCTACATAGTTGTTGGCATATAAGAAGATCCCTATATTAATTTTAATCAGTTTTTTGATAATGTCCTCATAAGACGAAACGCGTCAAGTGTTTTTATAATAAAAAACCTATGTAGAACTAGTTATGTTTTATTACATAATTTTGTGACCTTTCATTCCCTTATCCGTACCCAATGGCGCATAAGGCACTTCATTGTCACACCAAGTGCGGTGTATCTTGATCATAAATATAAATGAATCCAGACGATTATATTTTAAGTGGAAAGAGACAAAATATAATTTACGTACGATCACGGACTTGCACTATAGCATAAAACTGATCATATTTTCCCTTCGTGTATTTATACAAAATGATAAAAAATACTGCTCTTGGTATACCGATGCAGTGCCCAACGCACCATTAGGTGCGGATACATGAAAGGAAGGTTACAAAATATGTTATGAAGGTATTTTTTCCGCGTTCTTCCAAAAATATGGAAATTCAGGCAAGTTTTCTTCGGTCTTAACAACTTTGGATAGTTTTGCGGACATTTTGATTTTTTCAGGGGAAATGAAGCTGATAGTTTTCAGAACCTCCCACGCCGAAAGTTACTTTATTGTTTTTATTCCGCTTGTCACTATTTCTTTTTCTGAAAGAAGATAATAAAAACAGTGAACGTAAAATAAAATAAATGTTTTGACTTTCATCTTCTATTGTCTGTAGTTGTAGGCTATGCACACTTTATACGGGACAGAAAACTGTACAGTTTCTTGTTCAGAAAACTGTACAGTCTATCATGAGGCGTACAAATTTTATACATAGATGGCCAAGACTCATTTTTGATCCAAATGTTACTAGCGTCCTTTTAAAAGTACATCTAATTTCTGACAAATGACAAGTAATATATTTTAATATTATTGATATCCCAACGAGACAGAGTAACTCTGGAAACGAATGTGGTTTCAATAATATCTGATATAAGCCCCTGCGTGGGTATAATCCAGTAATTTGTCTACAAGTATTTGTATTCATTTAAAAAAATGTTGTTTAATATATTTTAATTTGTCTTAAACATCTTGGGGAAAAAAAGATTACGACTTTAAGCTTAAGACGCTAATGAGTCAATTTTTTTTGTAGTACAAAAGAAATCTATGCAATATTATGATATTTGCACATATTTGAATTTGTAAATACTATTTTCAATAAAGCCTGAGCGTTTACATTCTATTCCATTGCACCCGCGTGTTTTTGTGACACAGTGCTTAAGTAGTAGGTTCGTATTGTAGAGTTCAGTGCCTGTTCCCATTATCATTAGCATGAGACAAGAGACATCTTCAACCCCTCAGCTATTGTTCTGCTATAAACACCCGGTCCTTCACATTTCAACCGACCTACAGCAGAAGTAGAACTAGTATACAGCCTCATTGCTAAGGGATGTTTACATATCCACCCAAACAATGCATATTTAAATTATATATTTTATCCACTTAAAAAATCGACAGAACTCTATTTGTTATTTTTAAACCTGATACTTAAAGCTTCGAACAGGAATTCATTATAAGCGGCGCGGCGTTTCAATACAAATTTTCGAAAAATATACGCTTGCTAGGGTTAATTCCATAACACCACTTATTATCAAATCCCACCGTCTAAAGACACCAGCACTTAGGCCAATACACGTAACGTGTGACGTAGATGTCTAATGATGACGTAGATGTCTATTGATGACGTAGTGAGTGACGTAGTGTGTACTAGACACCTCAGACACCGTAGTTTTTTTTAAGTATGGAATGTCACCACTCTGAAACTCTTGTTCGAAGCTTAAAGGTGTATTTGAATAATTTTGAAACACATATCGCACCATGGATACTGTTGCTGCTGTTTTCCACTATCCGCATCTAATGGTGCATAGGGCACTGTGATTAGGCAATTTATAACGCCTGGGGATGATCGTGCAATCTTCCAACAGAAAGCCTCTTGCGCTTCACCCGAAGGTCAGTGGTTCAATAATTAAAGAATGAGAGACAATAAAGCAAATGTGCGCGTGGTCTCCGGTCGAAGATATAACCAAATAGAGCACTCACCGGAACTGTATTCCTGTAACAGGTATATAAATCGCCTCGCAGTCGCCGCCGCCGCTGGATTTTCACTACGAACAGATCCAACACACGGAACTGGAGGTGATTACGATTCTTCTCAGATTTCACTGCTTTGGATGATAAAAATGGAGCGGAGTTGAGGTTATAAACAATACCAAACTTTCGCGCTCGGTGGTCAATTTGTAACTAATTATTTCAGTCGGCGCATGCGTGTTGCGCCGCCAATGGTGACAGGAACCAAAATCATGTTCCCGCCAAAAGCAAGCGTCTAATGGCCAAATCTATCAACCAAAAGACACACGACATATAAACAACAACTGGGGAGCATCTCCAGCACTATTACCAGGAGAGCGCCAATCATCAGCAGGGCACACGCAGTCCTCATGATGAACAGGATTTCTTCGGATCCCCTCTGGAAAACAAATGAAAATAGGCCAAATTTAAAGCGTACATCAAAACCTTCGAGCAAGAATCTCAGAGAAATGACATTCCAAACTTGAAAAATACTATTTCGTGTTGACTGATGTTGTTTAAATAACTACGTCATCAATAAGGCCTCTACGTCCTCATTAGGACAATCTGCGTCACACGTTTCGTGTGTATTTGGCCTAAGTGCCGAGGTGTTTGAGTCTGTAAGTTTCTGTAAGTGTTAACGCCAGCGCAGTCTTAATCGCTACACCCCTGATGCACGATCACAGATCACTAGCGACTCGGTAATAAGACGTTTGTGATCAACGATTTCTTACCCATGGTATGTTAACGATTTCGCGATCACAATGGAACACGCGTTTAATAAGTTTATCGATCGGGATTATTAAAAACGAGCGCATACTAGTCGCGAGCCATTTCCGAGATATATCTTATTCGAACATATATTCATTCAAATCTTTATTATAATTTAGCCGGATTTCGGCAAGGCCGATAATATTGAGAAAAGCAGTCGAACAGTAATAAAAAATCCGACAAGACAGCGCGATGCCATTTGACGTTTGGACGTACGGCAGCGATTATGGCGTTAGATCGGCTCCGCTCGACTCAGATCGTCTCAATGCTCGGCTTGGGCGATCGCGGTATTGGAACGCGTATGTCATGTGGGTGATCCGCTCAAATCGTTTTCGTTATCACTTGATTAGCACGTTTTTTAACTACGACGAATAGTTATCTGTGATTGAGCTAACTGAAGACATATATATTTAGCATACATTATACAATATGAAATTATACGATTTTTTTTTATGTAATCTTTCATATGTATACAAGAAAATAGTTTTAAAAATAATCGTATTTATAACCATAATCTCTCTTTTAGAAATTAGTAAATTCGGAAAATCTGATAAACTAACCGTTGAGAATTGATAACAAACAACAAAAATGTATGTTACGTAATTACATATTAAGTACTGTGTTACAGTGTATCCCATATAATCAGTTATTAATGAGTTTTTATCGGATATGATTACAAAAAATCAAAAGCAGTGTAATCGATTCACGGAATTTAAGGTTAACCTATTGTATATTATAATTTATATTTAACCGTAACAAGTACCTATTGCAGACATTGATTCGATTTAATTTATCACATCAAGCCTTTGAACAAGAACTTCAGAGAAGTGACATTTCATACTTGAAAAATACTACCGTGTCTAGTGTCTAGTTACCCACTACGTCACTCAATAAATAGGCATCTACGTCATCACTAGACATCCTACGTCACAGCTGACTTACGTGTATTAAGCCAACAAGGCTGAAAGTCTTTAAACTGTGGAGTTTGATTATAAATGAGTGTTATGAAATAACCTTAATGAAGCGTGTATTTTTAGAAAATTTGTCTACAAACGACCGTTCTAAGTAAATTATTCTTCGAAATATCACGCAGTATCTTCCAACCAACAAAACAAATTACATTTTTTTTTAAATAAGTCATTGTAATATAAATTTTGAATATGAGCTTGAATTTTTTTTTATTCTCACAAAAGCTTTCATAAGTATCGCAGGATATCAATTAAAATTGCAACAAAGTCTTATGAAAAATGCACTTTTCGATTTTGTTTTGTTTTATGGATAGTATGAATAAATGATTTTTGGATAACAATTTGCAAAAATTTTATCGAAAAAAATGGGTGTGAATATATGGTGTGAAAGAGACTGTGTGTTTGAGGGTGACAGAAGATGGATACGAACGTGTGTGTGTATGTAGTATGTCTACTGTGTGCCCGGCATTCTCAGTTAGAGCTCTGACAGCGTAGACAAGTTAACCGTGTATTATAATAAACCCGTGTAATATTGTCACAGCCCAGTGTATTACTAAAGGCCCCTATACCAATACATCACAATGGGTCAAATCGATTTTTTTTTCGTACAAAATCGACTCCAAATATGATACAAATTCAGTGGTTAACCGCGCTTTGTACGTCGAGTTTGGTTACACCGAAGTATACACAGTGCGTATACATACATACTTTTAGTTATTTAATTAGAAAAATACCATGAATGCCCTTAAAAATACAAATTTTTCAAATGTTAACATTCTCGGGCGGTGGCTCCCACCAAAGAAGTGCAAAATGTCAAAATTAAGAAATAAAAACTTGCACCACTAGGCAACTTTTTTTTGAAAAGGCATTTTAATTTTTAATTTAATTTAGATTTTTTAAGAAACATTTTGAAAGAATACAAATACTTGTATGACAAATTACTGGATTATACCCATGCTGGGACTGATATCAGATATAGTATTGATATCTCAACAGAGACAGAGAACTTCTGGAAACACGATTGTGGGTTTATCTAGGCGTTTACAGGGCTTATGACCTGTCATTGGCTGGGTTAAGTGGCCACTTGATGTATTACAAAACATTCCCCATTCGCCCATCATCTGACAACCCATGTATAACAAATTTTTGAAACTTGTATATATGCTTGAGTTTGCTCAGCATATATACAAGTTTCAAAAATTTGTCATACATGGTAGTCAGATGATGGGCGGCAAACTCAGCATATATACAAGTTTCAAAAATTTGTCATACATGGTTGTCATATGATGGGCGAAATAGGGAATGTTGTAATACATCAAATGTGGCCACTTAACCCAGCCAATGACAGGTCATAAGCCCCCTGTAAACGCCTAGATAACCCACATTACGTTTCCAGAGTTTCTCTGTCTCTGTTGAAGATATCAATAATAATCTAATTTAAGATTATTTTTTTTTTTATATATTTTGTTTTAACCACCTCAACAGGCCAGATGGCCCAACAACAGAGGGGAACAACGTCACAAACACCTAGGCTTGAGAAAAATAGCTTGTGATTTTTGGAGCTCTCACCGGGAATCGAACCCGGAACCTCCGTATCGTGAGTTCAGCGTCATAGCCATTACTCAACGGAGGCCGCCGGTTTATTCAAAGTATGTAATTAATTTATTGACTTTCATACTTATACTTTATTAACGTTGATGCTTTAAGTGCTCACTGCTCTAGATTAAAAATGAGGTAAGATTTTGGCAAACTTATTATTTTTAAAAAGTTTTGGAGCAAAAATTAGAGTAAGTAATATATTTTATAAAAAATTATTTTTTAAGTACAATTTAAATACATTATAAGTTAAGAATACAATTCAACTAACCCAGTGTTTTAAAATAGCTATACTTAAAAAAAAAAATCACTCTGGAGAGGCACTGAAGCGAAAGTACTAATCATCTTACCTTCACGAATGTAATAAATTATCAAGATTTCACTGCGCTTGTGTGCCAATGAAGTGCCCTATGCACCATTGGGAACGGATAGGAAGAAAGTAGAAGCAGTTGTGAGCTATGACGCTACATATACTGCAAAAATATTTACATTGAAAATTTATTCTAAAATATTTTTATTGTATCTTTACAAAAATATTTTTATATTTAATTAGGAGGCGAAATAATTACTTTAAATAATGACATTTTTAAATTGTATTATACTGATTTAAATACCATTGAAATACAAACAAAATACTTCTCAGAAATCTCAAGTCTGAACGTTCTTATATTTTTTATTTTTAAATCTAACAAAAAAAACCTTCGCAATTTCATTCAAGAGCTTTCTTCATACTACACTGAGCTTTTAAAAACCATTTTCACATTCTATTCGTAAAAGCTTAAATTGGAAAAATAATGCGTTCTGCTAAATGTCCATTAAACTAAGTCCTAAAAATACTGACACTTCAACACTTAAAGTACCTACTAAATTATTCAAGCAATTTGTAAGAAAATGTTAACGAATTTTTTACTCTTGTAATTGTTGCTAATTGAATCGTTCCGTTTTAAAAGAACACTTGCCCAGAAAATCAAATTTATAGGAATCATTAGAACTGCTTTTTAAGTAATGCAAACATTATTTTTCTGTTAATGTTCATGCAGAACTTTATTACAAATTGCTTCTTGCAGTTTATTAATTAAGAATGGTTAAGTCTAGCACGTGAAACCTAGACTCATAAGAATTTGAATTGACATTAGGTGAAATGTTATATTAATATATAAAACCATTATAGTACCTATTTTAATTTAAATTTGTGATATTAACAGTTATTGAAAACATGAAATAATTCACTATTTATTGCAATTTTAGCAAAAATCCATTAATGGTTTTTTTTGTATGCATTGTACATATTTTTAACACGTGAAAATTCTCCAAAGCTCACGATATATCCCACGTGATTTACTTCAGCAACATTTAAAAGAGAAATACTCTTATTGGTTGGACATCTACCAGCTTCTAGTTAAAGCTTTCTTAAGCATCATAAATATAATTTTTCCCTCATATGAACGTCATTGAAAGCTCAATACTAACTAACTAACTAACTAACCATCACGCCACTTCCCCGAAGGTAGGCAGAGAGGATAGAAACGCCACACCCTCTCTGTCCTGGCACACTTCTTTTGCTTCCTCCACATTCATACATCTACTCATGCACGCACGAGTTAACTCGATTATTCCGACTTCTTACATGCCCACTTTCAAGCACTTGTTTTTACTTGATCATGCCATGTCTTTCTCGGCCTTCCTCCGATTTCTACATCCAGGTTCACGTCGCGACATATATTTTTTTTAGCCGTTATTTCATCATTCGCTCTAAATACCACACCCTCCCCCCCCCACCCCCCCCCCCCCCCACCTACCCCCCCCCCCCCCCCCCCCCCCCCCCCCCCCCCCCCCCCCCCCTTCATTCGCTCTACGACCGAACCATCGTAAAAGTCCTTTCTTAAATTTTGTCGATAATGCTTATCTCAGCCTTGCACTCTGCTCTAAATTTCGACATTTGTACACCTATCATTACATAGTCTTACCACACATTCGCCTGAGAGATCGCATTACAACTGCATTCAATCTACTTTCATCCTTCTTTTTTTCCAACACCACGCTTCACTGCCATACATAAGGGTTGGTACCATTGGTAAGACTCCATTATGAACTGCCAATTTAACACCTACTTTTGATAAGCCTACTTATTAGATACTCACCCGACTTTAAGGCACCATTAATTCTGGTTACAAGGCACTAAACCCTCCTTTCAATGTCCTTATCCATATATACCATCCCTAGAGAACCATGCATCCCAGATATACAAATTCTTCCACATGTTCAACCACCCTCTCAATACAATATCAATATAGTGAGTTTAAAAAGATAAACCTGCAGAAAAGTCGATAAAATTGAGACTTTTGTCCTTCTTATAAGGCGATTAAATTACAGCGAAGAATTCTCTGAAAAGTTAATTGAAAATTCGTCGTCCTACCATAACATAAGCCGCCTAAATTAGAAAATGAATTTAAGATGTTCAAAATAGCAAAAAGGCTTTGGAAAGGAAACAATTATTTTGATATTAAACAGCTTACTCAATACACTTACATTTCTTCTGTTAAAGCAATTCTCAGAATATTATTTCTGAAACAAATTAAAGATGCTTAAGTGCTTTGTTTTCAGGGAAATGAACTTTCTTCTGGTCTATTATAAAGCCATAAAAAAGTTTCAGTTGCAGATAACTTTAAGTGGTCTTTTTCATTATGTATAAGACAATTTTTTTATTTAAATAATGGATTTAAATTAAAATTAATAGTAGAAGCAGTCGGTGTTTAGTTTTGCTTTCAAATTATTTAAATAAACGCGATTTGATTTTATGTGAATGCCATTTTAATTATTATTTTATCGACCAGTTTACAAATGATACCCTGTTTCTTTATCTAGGGGGAGATTACATTTAATAAGTCTGGACAATATAAGTTTAATGCAGACACGCTCTTCAAAAATAAATTTAATCCATATTCCCCAATAAAGATGTCTCTAAGTTAATTTTAAAATTAAGAAATAACAAGATCTATATTAATTAATTAAAAATAAAAAATTCTTAGAATATATTACTGGTCACAATTACTACCAATATTTAAAACTTAAACATTCAGCAAGTTTAAAAATGGTATAAAAACTTAACAAGTAAAATTATTTAATAAGACATTAATTGGGATCGACTTTGAGAACGTCTCCACCTGAAGTCTAAACCACAGACATCCACATAGCAAGTATTTCAGATTAACTACTCATGTGAAAACACTCACAAATAAGTATCCAATACCCAATTATTTCAACTGGTGGAAATTCCTAAGTACTAGGAATTTAACCATGAAATCTTGTAGGTTTACGACAAGCCAATAATCAAATTCATGGAGATTTCATTTCAATTCGGCGAAAGCAACTTATCTCTACAAATTTTTTTGTCCATTCAGTATTAACCGCTCTTCAAACATGTTTTATCTTCACATAAAACATTGATTGTGATTTGTGAGGTGAACTAAACACAACTCTCGCCTTCTCTTTTTCTGAGGGAACACGTAGGCATCAATGTATCTACATTTTAACGAAAAAACGAATCGTTAGGAAACCAAATCCCTCACAATAGTTTCGGTTGATGATAACGAACTAATTACTTTACCAGCGTTTCATTAAACGGAAAATCGGGGTTTATACGAAATTTAACTTAAAAATGGTATAAAACTTGACCAACAGATGTTTATAAACCCGCTTCTTACGTAAACATTTTGTGTAGGTTAGTGTACCTTTGTACATTTTATCTTGCAACGTAAAAACGGATACTTATTATTTTCTTAGATAGGGTTGGTTTTTGTTTTTAAGAGATTCCATTAGGCTTTCATCCCTTCTTATTCGATTCATGACCTTTGGTCTAAGGGAATGGAGAATAACATCCCCTAGAGAATGGATTCTATTTCTATTAGGGTAAATAAAAATTCTTTCATCCTTTAATATCCGGTAAATATTGTTGAATGAACGCGTTGTTTTCCACAATAAAACATAAAATTTTGGCTTTTAAGATTACAAACAAAATATGAAATAAACTCGCAAGCTTCGTTTGTTTTTACTTTGAATTTAAGAGGTGTACCAACGCTGGAAAAAAGTCGTGTTTTGCGCCTGTACTTATAACATGGGACCAAGTTAGCTCCGGTCACTAAAAGTGGCTTCCAAATGGGGGTTTTATTTTTTTACGGAAAACAAAAAATTGACTCGCTAATTCACAAAAATTTAAAGTGGTTATATTATTAGTTATTTAAATTTGGTGCCATCTGTAGTTATCCTTAAAAAAAACATTCCGTTGTATGTTTTTTTTCAAAAAGAGTTCATACAAAAATCGGTTTGCATTTCCCTAGAAAATATTTTTTAAAGTGCTACAAATTATAATTTTGTCAAAACTTGTGGTTGTCAATAAATCTAAAAAATCATTTAGAAAAATCTAAATTCTAACGTTACAAGTGTAGAGTAGAACACAATTTTTTTCTAGACTCGGTACACCTCTCAAACAAAAAATTCAATAATCGTTATATCGTTAACAAGATCGTTAAAAACTGTTTTCCTTCCGGTCCCGGGGGATTAGAGCCTTTTATTACAAAAAAAGTAACAGTCTATCCAAAAAGGGGATTTTAATATATTTAAAAGGGATAAGGTCTATTAACTTCTTGAGCACATCTTAAGAAAGTATTCTGTAACACCTACAGATCTGCTAATGCGATTATAAAGCAGGCCTTATTAAAAATTCTAAACAGGATGTTCTTTTTTAAATATATTGAGTTACTACAATGGGCTTGTAAACTAAAAATTGTGAAAGTAGAAAAATTAAGCAAATAATCACAAAACCATCAGTGAAATCCGTTTGTAAATCTGATGTTTAATAAGCGAGATACAATAATGTATAATTTTTGTTCCACATACGATCGGTGACGTCACACATTGCATTTCATACAAAATCTTTACAAAAATCAAACTTTAAACGATTGTTTCTAGAATTTTTTTGTTTACAAGCCCATTCTTAGGCGTGTGATTTGAATAAAATAATAAAAACATTTCTTTTGTTTTACTATAGAAAAATGAAATAAATTTAATAGTTTTTGAACTGAAGCCTTTGAACTAATATTTTTTACAAAAAACATATTTGTCACAGACGTGACACACTAATACACACACCACCCCTCTCTCTCTCACTCTCTCTCTTTCGCACACAAACGTGTGTTGTGATTTAACATAAAGTAATATCGTGTTAAACTTATTATTATTATTATTATTATACCATATCCGCTCCCTATGTGGAGCATATGGAATCCACAAACTGCCTCATGGCCGCAGCTCTGACGCAAACTGCCGACGAATTGTCAACAGTGGACCACCAGGACGCCGAGAACCTGATGCCTTGTAAAATAGGCAAGCATGGTTAAGGCTCTCGGGAGGCATACGTAGTATATGGCCTGGCCAGCCGAAACGCCTTCGCCGGATGAAGTAGATACCAAGGGTTGCTGTGTCCGTTGCCTCACCTCTGTGTTCCTTACAAAGTCAAACCACCGCACACCTAAAATTCTTCTAAAACACCTATTCTCAAAACTCAGAAGTCTGCTGTCTTGGGCCCTGGTTTAGTGCCACGATTCGCAGCCATAGAGGAGAACAGGTGTGATGCAGGAGTTATAAAACGCGGCATTTTGTTTTAACCAAGTAAATATCCGATCTCCAGACAGCTTTTATACTGTTGAATGCGGCGCCCGCTACTCCAAGCCGCACTCCCAGTTCTTTCTGAACTCTGCCGTTTTCTGTCATGTACGTTCCCAGGTATTTGAAGCTCTCGACCCTTTCGATGACTAATTTCGATGTTAAACTACGAAAATATTTTTACTATGAAACACATTGAATTAATTATTATCTATTTATTTCGGGAATCAGCACTCTAATATCAGCACTCAATATGTCAGAAAAAATCGATAAATACTGTGTGTCATAGACTATAAATACATCGCTGACAAGATTATGATGGATAGGTTATTTCAGATGACTGGCGCGTCTCGCTCGGTGTTTTATCAAAATGTCGTATTAAGCCACTGGTGTGGATGTCGTTTTATCTGCAAGCTTGCAAACTGACAGTCATGTTACATATTGTTATATCCACTACAAAATCATCTAAATCACGAATTTCTTAGTTTTATTATTTAGTATGCGGCGAGGGCGAAAACAGCGAAGGAGCGAAAAAAACCCAAAGTTTTTATGCATTAACAATAAAATGGCATTGTCAAATTTTCCAAATTTTTCATCTTTTAAAAAATTAACACAAAGTTGGATACATAGTGTAAAGGTAGAATCATTCTTACTATAAAGACCATAACAATAACATAATCTACGTCATTTTTTATTTTGTATATTATAATTATTTCCCTTCTTCTTGTTCCGGTATAAAAATACCAATATCTTGTATTCTTTTTTTTTTAGCTATCTTGTTTACATTATCTGTTATTTTTCCATTATTACATGACATTATTTTTCTCTTTTGCCACGTGCACACTGTTTGACTTTCACAGTATACCCAGAAACAGGCTATGCCTTGGTGGGATTTTTGTTTATTTTTTGATTGTATTTTCTTTTCTTGTTAACAAAAATTTTTTTTTGGAAAAAAAAAAAAAAAAAAAAAAAAAAAATGGATTTTTGGGATGTTCAAACACATTTTAGAAATTTCGCTATTTTCGCTTACGACGCTCGCCGCTCTTGAACGTTGCCTTCCCGTTATGCAATATTGTCCGCAAATATGACCCCCATCTCCCTACAAAAAAATTGTTTTTACATACAAAATTGAATACAAAATTATTTATCTGACATCTGAACATGTTTCATTTTAAATTTGTGACCGCATTTAATATTAAAAACTTCATTTTAATTATAAGTTTAAAACGTCCCATCAATCTATTATTCGTATTTTAATTCTAATCAAATCATGGGATAAATTTAAAAAAAAAAAAAATTGTACCGCTACTACAGAACATTCATTCGTAAAATTATATTTTTATGCAAAATTTGTAAATTACCGTGATATTATATTTGAACTTAAAAATATTAATGGCATCCGTGTTACATTAAAATTCATTGAAAAAAAAAATTGATTTTAAAAACGGGTAAATTTTTTCTACTACTACTAACACTTCCCGCACCCAATGGTGCATAGGGCACTGCATTGGTTCACCGTGTGCAGTGTTTGCTCATAACTTTTTTCTAGTTTCGTTTTTGCATATTTTTTTTGCAGATTTTTTTTTTTTTTTTTTCCTTTGTGCGAATAGGTACTTTTGCAGTAGCAGCAACGCTATTATATTTTACGATATTCGAGGCTCCCGAATACTTGATGAATGAGTGATTTTAGATCGACTAAATGGAGAGATTAAAACGTTTTATGGACCATGTACAGATTCCTATCCCTTTCTCGCATCCGCACCTAATGGTGCATAGGGCACTGCTTTAATACACCAAGTACAGTGAATCTTGGTAATTTATTACACGAAGATAAGCACGTTTAAGCATCGAACACGCGTGATGTGAAATTTACAAAATTCGCAAAGCACTCATCGATGAAACCTCGTAGGAATAACACGAGGAACAAATTGACTAATGAACACTCTTAGTGTATTTTAAAAATTACACACACATTTAACTTATTTTAGATTTAATTAATTTATTTTTTATTTAAATTTTCAAAGCATTTAACATTTTATTTATTTTAAATTTTACTTATTTATTTTTTATTTAAAATTTTAACAACAAATTTACATTTTATTTATTTCAATTAAATTATAATTATTGAATTATACCAGAAAATGTTGGTACCTATTTTTTTTTGTTTTTTTTGTTATTATATACAATATAATATGAATTATGTAATGTAAAAGCCCCTTGGGCGTGGATAATATTAAAATAAAATAAAAACAAAGTAAAATAAAATATAGTTATGGAACTGCATTTCGACCTGCTACTAAACGGACAATTAAAATATTTATCGCACCGACCGGGACCGGGACCAGCTTTTCGAAAAAAATTTTTTTATTATTATTTTTATTATTTTCAATCTCAAACTCTTTCCCGCCCGCTTAAATATTGTAATTTCTTGATATGGCCCTTTTTTAAATTCTATTTCCCCATCCCTGACTTAGACGGTCACTATACTTCAAACAGTATTGAGATATAACATCTCATCCCTAATCTCCAGCTGTTTAAGTCTTTGCTGAGGATACGAAAGTTTTGGGTCATACAGGCTAGATAAAATTTCCAGGGGTCGTTCACCGCACCCCTAAATACTTACACCACCACTGCTCTGTGCTCGAAACGCTAGCAAAATTTAATTAAAACATTTCGCAACGTAAACAAACCCTCAAAATTTTCATGATTTTAGAGTCAGGTCAATGACCCATTTGTGAAATCTGTATTTGTGAGCAAAAAGCCTCATCTTTGAAATAGCAGTTTTTCAGAAAACGCATTTTAGTAATTTTTGCCGCCATATATTATTTTTCCAACATATTTTATTTTATAAGTATGATTATTTTTACATTACATTTTTCTTTTTCTGTTTTAGATGCTAAGTATGAATCTGCATCTTTTTTTCAATTTTTAAAATAATGTACCTATTAGGGTGCGTGCTATAGTAATTGAACATGCTATAATAATTGGACACCCTAAATTAGATTTTCAAAAGCAAGACTATTCAAAGAATTTACTTCTACCAGAAATATAATGCACTTTTTTAGTGAGTTATTTCTTTAAGTAAATGCATTCTCACTATTCTTTTATTTCAATCACAACATTTGAAAATGACATTTTATTTGACAACGAATCTAAAACTTGTGAAAAAACATGGTCTTGTTAGCCCTTGACAGTAGTAGGAAAAAACAGTGGTCTTAGTTAGCCCTTGACAAAAATGCCTTCATAACTCAGAACTTTTTCAAGCTTTGGACCGTGCGTAACCTAAAATGCAAGAGAAAATGAAAAGGTGTCCAATTAATATAAATTACACGCTTTTTAAAATTAAAATAGAAATTGAAAATATTATTAGTCACAATTTGACATCTCAACAGAGACAAGAAATTTGGAAGGGAATATGGATATCTAGGCGTTTACAGGGCTTATGACCTGTCATTGGCTGGGTTAAGTGGCCACTTGATGTATTACAACACATTCCCATTTCACCTAGTATTTGATATCCATATACGCCAATATACAGTAAAAATGGCGCGACGCTTCACATGTGAACTCTCTGTCATCCATTGAGAAAATTGCTGAGTATTAGTCTTTTACTAATTTCGATTAGATTTTATAAATGGCCATTAAATTTCTTTCAAAAACATACCTAAGCTGTATGAGTTAAATAATTAAGTTAATACAGTTCCATGTTCCAACAATACTTTGGTTTGTAAAATATTTTTTTTAAGTGCCTCATAACTGTAGCATCCACCCTATATTGCGACTCCAATAACAATTATTCAGTTATTTTAAAATCAAATCGATTTAAAATGTTTGAATTTGGTTTTCTACATAATATTCACAATATTGACGCCAAATCATAATATGAACGTATTTTTGGAGAGGAGTTTTTTACTACAAAAAGCGAATTTACAATCTCGATTATGACATTATTTGACCTTTTATAATATATTTTACGAGCCACAATAACTTCGGCAGTTTACGTCAAAAAGGGCCGAAACTTATTTTTTTACTTAAACGCTTTGATTTTTTTACGTCGCAAAATACCGCTTTACTTTCTTTGCGAATGTATGTTTAAAACGCATTTCAATGTTTTTTGTGCGTAAATGGACAATACGATTGTATTTGAGATTCGTGGTTTTTCAAATAAAATATTTCACATGAGTTACCTTGGACTAGCGGGGAAATTTATGAAATAATTCCTCTGAACTAGATGTGCCAATGAAGTGCCCTTTGCATTAAGTGAGAGTATACAGTGAAAGCTCCACCCCTTCCCTAGACTTTTTTAAAGACTATTGAGTCTTTTTTTAGTCCAGCACTACTATATAGATTTTTTAAAGCGGAAGAAAAGAAGGTTAAATATGCGACCAAATGCTTTCATTGCCCCTATCACTGTCTCGGCTCTAAGATTGTCATAAACACATTCACCCCAACCTGCTCAAGCAGCTGGCCCAAATTTACAGTGATGAGTAATTCTACCCCTTTTTTAGTCGTTAGTTACAACTACGAAGGAGAGCGTTGATAAGGAGTATGTACGAGGATGGGAGATTGTGGAGTAAATCCTACTCCCAAGCGTCCTAAACCACAACGTGAGGGTATAGAAAAATATTTGCTTATTTTTAATTAGTATCTGTGAAATTATTACTACTACTACTACGTTCTCTTATCTGCACCCAATGTCACATAGGCCACTGAATTTGTACATCGAGCGTAATAAATCTTGACGATTTGTTACATAAAGGCAAAATGATCAGTTTTACGCTTCAGTGCCAGTCCAAGGTATCACACATTAAATATTAATATGAAAATCACATGTACATAAATATTTCTTGTTGACCTATTACGGGAATCGAAACCGCGACCTCATGCACATTAGCCAAATGGGCTACCACTACGCTACGGAGGCGGACACGAAAATTACTCCAATCTAAGAGTTTACTAATTATTTTCAAAATAAGTTTAATAATCAATCTAATTGCAAATTCAGTCGTTGACCTTTAGGAAAATGCTAATTGTATTCAATATTGTTTGTTTAAAAATTCTGAATTTAACAGACCTCTGTTTATTTTTTGGCTCGTAGTATTAGAAATTCAAATTTGGAACCCGAATTCACATTTTGGATCACGAATTGGGAACAAGGGCGTGCGATGACTTTTAAACAAGTCATAAGTTTTCAGATTAAAGAAGAAGAAGAAGCAAAATATACATAAAATGTTCAAGTACACGGATATGCGATACGTAATAACTTTTTGTTGACAGAACGATCGCTTATTTTTTTGACTGAATAGTGGACATCCAGAACGCTGAGGACCTTGTAGCTTGTAAAATAGGTAAGCATAGTTAATGCTCTCGGGAGGCATACGTATATGGCCAAGCCAGCCGAAACGCCTTCGCCGGATGACAGTAGATACCAAAATATAAGGTCGCTTCATCTGTTGCCCTACTTTTGGGTTACTTGCAATGTAAAAACCAAGCTATTTTTAAGCCAATAACAAGCTTAAAAGCCCTAATGGATTGTTCTAGAGACACCTGTTCTTAAAACTGAATCTGACACATAACTTCGGGATAACGCCAGAGACAATAATCTATAAAACGGCAATTGAGATGTTGAATTTAGAAATAATTATATTTTAAATTTTTTTTTCTTAAGCTTGCAACTGGTATTTTATTCTATTTGTGAAATAATTTAAGCAGGTTAAATGAGTTTTAAGCTTAAAATCTAAATATTTGAAAACAATGACAATACAGATCGCAACTTTGGTGTTATTTTTTTTAAATAATAAGTCTAATTAACAGGTTATGAAACCCTAATTCGATATTAACGACAATATGGCTTGGCTTCTAAAGTTTTTAGTAATTAGCTACAAGTATGTTCGTAGAGAAAAAAGTCAAGAACGCCACTGTTCAGTGATGTAAATTTTTATTTATTAAAACCCTGTTTGCCAGACTGAAAATTAAGATTTAATAGGACCCCGGTTTTCAATTAATCGACAATAAAACAAAATGCTAATCCTTTGAAATCCCAAACACTCTTTTCATATTATTTTATTACTGCAGGACCTTTTGCATTCAATTGGAGCACTTTGATTAATTTAAATTATGAAATAATTTAATTGAAAGGGGCTACAAGTATGTGTACAGTATTTTCATGAAAAAACTATCAAATATAAGGTGATTTGCCACCTCGCGTTAGTCAGGACTGATGTGAATCGCGGGTTCGATTCATAAAATATGTGATTTTATTGATATCCCAACAGAGACAGAGAAATTCTGGAAACGAATGTGGGTTCAGGGCTTATGACTGTCATTGCTGGGTTGAGTGACCCGTGAACATTAAATTTGACATAACAGGACGAGAAAACTTGGAAGGGAATATGGATATCACAGGGTTAATCGTCATTGGGCTGGGTTAAGTGGCAATAAAATTCCCCATTTCACTAGTTTTGATATCCTATTGAAATACAGTAAAATGGCGCGACGCTTCACATGTGACACTCTGTTCCATTGAGAAAATTGCTAAGCATAGCAGAAAACTTTTTTGCAAGTGAGATTCTTACCGAATTACTGCAGGACCTTTTGCATTCAATTTGTTATGCACTTTGATTAATTTTAAAACAACATTATGAAATAATTTAGGACATTGAATTAGGGGCTATTACCAATCCAGTTTTTGTCTAAATTTGGACGAGCTCAAAATGTTGTTTACAGTATTTGGTATTGATAACAATAAACATCTTCAGGCGGCGTTAAGGTGATATAATTCGGTAAGAATCCACCTCGGTTTCGGTGTAAATGCTTAGCAATTTTCTCAATGGATGACAGAGAGTTCACATGTGAAGCGTTTACATTTTTTGGCAATCATTTTTATTAGTGTAGGTAAGGCTCTACCGAGCTTTATTACCTTCTAGAAGACGCCTGAAGATATCTCTCTAATTTTAATTTTGCTTTATATTTTAACCAGTAAATCTTTTTAACAACAATTTGAATTTATACAAATACTTGTAGACAAATTACTGAATTATACCCATGCTGGGCTTGGGATATCAATAATATCTGATATATTAGTATTTGTATATATTCAAAATGTTGTCATAAAATATTTATTTACAAACAACATTTACGGGCACTGCATCCGAACACCAAGTGTAGTTACTCTTGATTATTTTTTTATATGATGGTAACACTGATCAGTAATACGCTTTTGTACCAGTACAACGTATCACACATGAATTAATATGAAAGCCACGTGTAAATAAATATTTTATGTTCTCGAACCCGTGACCTCATCCACGGCAGACAAATGCACTACCACTATGCTACGAGGTATAAAATGAATAAAACGGCAGGTAAATGTGAGAAAGCTCTTAAATATAATATGATACCTTATTTAGTCAAATGAAAGCTTTTTATTTTGGACATATTCAAAATGAATTAAAATTTGATCTGAGAAAATAAATCAGCTGTTTTTTTGTGAGGTCTTTGATACTGAAAAGGAATAAAGCGCATTTTATACGGGACCGATAACTGTACAGTTTCTTATTCAGAAAACACGAAGTGTCTATGTCTTAGTAGATGTATATTGATAATTTTATTACATGAAGGTAAGATGATCACTCAAACGCTTCAGTACCAGTCCAAGGATTCACACATGAAATAATTAATATGAAAATCACATGTAAATAAAGATTTCATGTTGACTCCCTACTGAAATCGAAACAGCGACCTCATACACGGTAGGCATTATGCTACGAGGCGTACACGCATGATTTAACTAGTCAAAGAATCTAAATTTATGCATCAAGAGTAAAAACAGTAACAGGAAGGGATCTTATGTATTCTAAAGAAGGTATCTTCTTATTCTATAATATGATAACCTCAGCGAGCGGTAGATATGGAAGGAAGATAGGAAACCAGTTATGGATGGCGAGGACGTGCGACAAATCTGTCCGTAAGTGGAGACCAACAGTTGCGAGTTATAAAGTGTCACCCTATACAGGTAAGTACAATGCAGAGGTGGTAAAATTATTTCGTGCTAAGACATTTACTAAGTAGATGTCTTAGTAGATGATTAGTAGACGTGCTAAATATATATTTTTTAAGGAAATTGTTAATATGGCTAATAATTTTATTATGTTATTTATTTTTTACGTTTTTAAAATCATTCAATATATCAATATCTACTTAAACGTTTACATAAACTGGTCAGCCGTCAAAGCCGTTTCCCTACTACTGTTAATTTGGGCCGACTCTGTTTGGTTTGGGTGATGGCAACAATGACAATTATAAAACATAAGCTGAGACAGTGGTAGGGGCAATGAAAGCATTTGTTCGCGTACATAACCTAAATTTGTCCAAATTTTTATCACGTTTGAAATAACCCTTTTTTAAATCGCTCGCAAAATCCTCCATTTAGCGCGCGTGCGGTGTGACGTCACAGCAATATAGGCGCTCACTACGGAATGAATTTCACGCCTTCCACGGTAGACGGGTATGACGTCATTATCCAATAACGGGCGTTAAAAGTCACTCGTAATTTCGTGTTTTTTTTAAAACATAAATTTATAAATGAAATTTTTGATCATTGTGTTTTATATCGTTGGAATTGTAAAAATATACTTTAAATATTTATAGCGTTTTCAAGGATATTCATGTTATCGGGAAGAACCCTATTATGCTGGACTGTTAAAAGACTCAATAGTCTTTAAAACAGTCTAGGAAAAGGGAAGGGCTTTCATTGGTCAGCCAAATATTGCACCGACCATTCAATATTCCATACAGTTTTTTCTTTACCCGTGACAGTTTACAAACTGCACAAGAAATTGTACAGTTTTCTATCCCGCATAAAATGCGCATAAATAAAAACATGGAATATCTGTGCTAAAGAAAATCTTCAATCTAAAAAACAATTCCTTTTTATAAGCAATAAGTTACATACCAAGGATATCAAAGTCACTTTTTGTATTCCTAAGTTTATTTAGAAATTGTCTTCATAGGATTTGGAAATACTAACAAGGATTGAATATGTATGTATTGAATTCCATGAAAGACTGTTCGGGATAAAAATATGCTGGCTTGGTCATAAATATAATACAAACTTTATTGGGCTCATTTAAATAAAGCGATATTTCGACGCAATAATTAGTTTTTGGTCACCAATTTGTGACGTGAATATTTTTTTATTTTATTACATTTTACACATTCAATATTTACAATAATGGGATGGCGACTCAATCAGTAGAGACCCATGCCAATGATCTGGCCCCGACTCACTAGATAGTCCGTGTCGAGTCAGGGCATTGTAGTATTATACATAACACATTGTAGTACTAAACATAATTGAATATTTACATAATTAGTATAATAGAACCAAGTTTGGATTTCACAAATTTAGAATTTACATAACAATGTTTTTGCATACCAAATTTTAATAATTACATGGCTATATTTTTGCCATATATAAAGATATGGATTCCTGTAGCACAAAATTTTCTGTGAATGTAAGAAATGCAATCTGTGACGTCACAAATCGCACATAAAAAAAACATACGCGATAAAAATTTAAGAGTTTACGTTTCTAAAACGAATAAAATTTCTATAATTTGTTAAACATTTTATTTATTCCTAAAACTTGTACGTCACGCCAGGCACTACGTAAATAATGAACAGATCACATCGGAACATGGACGGCAGCCAATCGCGCTACCACTAAGCTACGAGGCAAGTGTTAAAGCTCTCATACAATCGCTTTTGTAACACTCCGACTGATGTTGAATCTGCAGGTCGATAAAACACTATTTTTATTAATGGGTTATCCATACGGAAATGCATTAATTTGTGTACAATGGTGCCTAAGCGGAATGTTTATGACGCAGTATAATTTTATCTACCTTAGATAAAAATATAGCAACGTATCACACATGAACACGGATCAAGTACAACATGCGCGATAAAATAATTTATCGCTGTTATCAATATTTTATTTGCTTTCTCCGCCCGCGTTCAAAAATAAGGGTAACTATTTATTTTCTACACAAAACTAATACAGCAATTACGCAATTGACGGTGTCCGCCTCGCGGTGAAGCGGTAGCGCGTTGGGCTGCCATGCACGAGGTCGCGGGTGCGATTCCCGATGGGGGTCAATTTGTAATATTCATTCAAATGTGATTTTCACATAAAAATATTTCATATGACGTGACACCTTGGACTGGCGTTGGCGCCGAACCGTAAGACTGATCCTCTTGCCTTCATGTAACAAATGATCAAGATTCACTACAATTATTGGTGCACCGATGCAGTGCCCTATAAAAATAATAATAATAATAATAATAATCCTTTTATTTAGCATCATCTTTGATACAGTACATAATAAAATAAAATAAAATGTAATATAAAATGAAACAAATATAAAATAAATAAAAGATATAAAATAAAAAGATAATAATGTGATCTATGCACCAACAATCTTAAAATCGCGGTTTAGCTTGTTGACAAAATCGGTAGAGTTGGCTGGACTGAAAAAATACTCAATTGTCTTTAGCAGTCTAGGGAAAGGGTGGGGCTTTCATTGTAAGTGCCCTATGCACCATTGGGTGCGGATAAGGGAAAGTAGTACATAGGTAATAGGTACCTACCTTAATACTATAATTATATTTGATATATGGTCCTTAATTTGTAGCGGTACTTTTTTTTCATAATTTTAAAAATATTGATTGTGTTTCAAATTCTAGCTGCTTACCTTCAAATGCTATTTGATTAAATAAATTGAATGAGAAATAATATTCAGTAATGTTCGTATGTATTTTTAGAAGTGCTTAAAAATATTAAGGGTGTGACCGTTCATAACATCTGGTGGGAAAACGTTGAAATTCTATCACCCCGTACACAGAAGCAATTAATTTAATTATTTCATACGTAATCCAAACGTATGGCATTTTATTAAAAACTAAAGCCCTCTTTATACGGGACATAAAACTGTACAGTTTCTTGTGCAGTTTGCAAACTTTATAAAACGAAAACTGTATGGAATATTGAATGGCCGAAGCGACGCGCCACGTTTGGCTGACCTGACAATTGATGTTTTTTTATGTAAACGTTTAAGTAGATATTGGTATATTGTATGTTTTTTAAAACGTAGAAAACAAAGAAAATATTTACATTAATAGCTATATATACAATTTCCTGTGCGCAAACATAACTTACGATCGCACATAAAAAAATACACATATTTAGCGTGTCTTTTGACAGACTGCACAGTTTTATGAACAAGAAACTGTGCAGTTTTCTGTCCCGTTAAAATGCACTTTAAACTCTCCATATGTATTCAATTTCCGTCGAAAAAAAATAATAATTTACCGACTGTTTTGTCAGCATTCGGGGTATAAAATAACATCATTATGTTACGATACAAATACACGCGTCCTAATAATCCTGTGTGATACCTTGGACTGGCCCTGAAGCGTAAGACTGATCGTCTTACCTTCATGTAAAAAAATTACCGAGATACACTGCACTTGGTGTACTGATGCAGTGCCCTTTGCACCATTGGATGCGGATAAGGGAAAGTAGTAGTAATGTAAAATGTAAATAATTGAGATGTATTTTATTAATTATTCAGATAACAGATATTATTAAAATAACAGAGGCATCTGAAAAAATTTCCGTTCAAACATAAATCAGTATATAAAACAAACAAAAATTTGCCTACAATACTGGGAATATTCACAGTATTCGGAATAAAATTATCCCAATCATTTAAAATAAAAGATTCTTAGGGCCATTTAAAATTACCCATTAAAAACTACCCATTAAGTATTAGTAGTACTTATTGAAAATTATCTATTTATTTTATTACGCGTATTTTAACATTCCACGTTCAAAACAAATTATTCGTCGGTCAGCAATATCTCATAAAATAATTAACAATTAACATATATTTTGATATTAGAAATGTGTTCTAAAGACTAAGGCCCGTTTGCATCAACAAAAGTTTAAGCCAGGAATAAATGCAAATAATAGTTCCTTTATTGTTCAAAATGGTTTCAAAAGGCACTTTTATTTGAATTCAATCCTTTAAATTTAACTTTTGTTGGTGCAACCGGGCCTTAGTCTTTAGAACACATTTCTAATATCAAAATATATGTTATTTAATAATTATTTTATGAGATATCGCTGACCGACTAATAATTTGTTTTAAACGTAGAATGTTAAAATACGCGTAATAAACTAATTAGGTAATTTTTAAATAGGTACTTATACTTGATGGGTAATT
>JAGVSP010003249.1:0-22055 GCA_022494985.1 Micrasema minimum | reverse complement strand
TGAAATAATGATTGATGTCAAATCTAGACTGCATACAGGGTAGATCGCTTTTATCTCGCAGTGGTAACGTGGAGCATTTTTATCGACAGCAACGATCTTGGGAGGAATCCCATCAGGCATCAAGAATCGCGACGCTGTCTCTTGGAGGCAGGCGTCTAGTTATGTCCAAATGCTTCACATAGAAGCAAAATTGGAAAAGGAAGAAGAAAAAGAAATAATCCCTTCGCAATTAGGTTATTATCTTTAGTCATAATTATATTTATTATCGTTTTAATTCCCCAAAAAGAAGGTGCCAAATTTCTGGTGAAATCCTTCATTAGATATTATAAACAGTAATAAGTAACTTGATCAAATAATCGCCCAGCACTAGATAAGGAAATTAATTCACCAGATATCTCTTGATATCAAATTGTCTTAAATTTAACTCGTTGCCATTGCAAAACAAGATAAGATACCTACTTTTCTACATGATAAATCACACGCACACGGCAGCAAATTTCTCTTGACAAAATGTAACATTTATTTATTTTGTTTTCAATATGCACAAAACAAAAACGCCCAAAGACTTTGCTGGCTTAAAAAAATTACAATTTAATAGAGATTTTTTAAATAAAATCCAAGCATTCTGTCCGCCTCTAGCATAGTGGCAGTGCATTTGACTACCGTGCAGCGAGGTCGCGGGTTCGAGTCAACGTGAAATATTTATTTACATCTGATATTCATATTATTTCATATGTCTGGTACTTGGACTGGTACTGAGGCGTAAGACTGATCATCCTACCTTCATGTTATAAAATGATTAAGAGACACTGCACTTCGTGTACCAATGCAGTGCCCTATGCACCATTGGGTGCGGATAAGGGAATGTAGTAAAAGTAGTAGTAAGCATCCTATGCAGAGGTGAAAAAAAGCAATTTATTGGTTCTAGACCACATGAGATGAATTATGATTTATTTAGTAGAAAATCATATAAGTTCGTGAAGGTCTATTTCTGGACCTGGTCTTCCCTCCTCCCGATCCTACGCCTTCCCCATCCACTGTCTTCCGGCGAACTTCTTGATATCGTTCACTAACTCATCGGCGGACGTCCTTGGTCCTTGGGGCCTCGATTTTCTATGTCTCCACACCAGAAGACGCTTCATCCATCTGTTGTTTGTATCAGCTACTAGCCATGGATCTTTAACTTACCCAAGAGACTGGCGATGAAGAGAAACAGGAACCAGAACCAGAGGAAGGTATATATCTTCTCATTGATGACGACGTTAAGGGCCATCACACACAAGGCATCATGCTTCTGGATAGAGCCGCTGGGACCGTACTTATGGAACTGGCACTTTGTAACCTTGGAGCAAAAAATGAAAACCATAAGTTCACCTTTTGGTCACGATCATAATATGTTATGTAAATGACTAAAAAAGTTTTTTAATCTATCTAATACACCATTCAATTGGTAAATTGAAGTTAAGACCTGATTAGTCTAATTTATCATTTCGTCTAGGGGTAAATGTATTATTATTTAGTATAGTTTGAGGGGGTTCACGACTTGGATCCGTTCAGCGACTCGGCTATCTGCTATAAGCGGAGGCTGAGTAGCGCAAACTTATTACAACCTACTTATCGTCTTCTTATTCTTTTTCTTTCGCCACGTTTGCTCCTATGTGGAGCATGTGGACATCACAAGATCCCTCCAGCAGACTCTGTCACCAGCTAGCTCTCTCGCCTCCTCCACGTCAGGCCCGCATCCATCAGCTCCGCCGAATACATCCGTAGGATGGTCATCGACGGTTTTCCAGGACGACGGTATCCTCTTTCTCTTTACTTATCGTCTCCTGCATTTAAATATTCAGATTTCCCAACACATACACCACACTCCACACACATACAACAACACAACATACACGTGACATAATATAACCACCTTGTTTGCTCACTTCACGTCTTCAGAAATTTTTTCTTGTACATTGTGTTGTCCACGAAATTGGTGTTATGTTGTATATGTTACCTCAAATTGAAAATTCTTACAATTTGACATCTCAACAGAGACGAGAAATTTTTATAAACAACATTTTGTGGTAAAAGTTATAAGCATAACAAATTGAAGATTCATCTTCAGGCGTTTCCTAGTAGGTGATATAATTCGGTAAGAATCTCACTTGCAATCATAAAGGTTTCTGCTAAAATGCTTAGCAATTTTCTCAATGGATGACAGAGAGTGTTCACATGTGAAGCGTCGCGCCATTTTATTGTATATTGGCAGATATGGATATCAAATACTAGGTGAAATGGGGAATGTTGTAATACATCAAGTGGCCACTTAACCCAGCCAATGACAGGTCATAAGCCCTGTAAACGCCTAGATATCCATATTCCCTTCCAAATTTTTCGTCTCTGTTGAGATGTCAAATTGTAATTATTAGCCCGTAATGGGTGAAATCCAGTTTTTGTCTACAAGTATTTGGACACACTCAAAATGTTGTTTATGAAAATTCTTAGTTCATTGTACCAAACATAGCACTGTGTGCATTAAAATAAAAATAAATAAATAAATAATACCATACGAATTGTGGTCTAATGAAATTCGAGGATACGCATATTAATCACACTTTCAATTTACCGGGGAATCACGGCTATAATATACGAATATTCACCAACGTCATAGCCATTCCTAGAACCAAATATGTAGATGAAGTTTGGATTATAGTAATTAAGTTTCCATGATGTCCAAATTGTATAATTTTCAGAACAAGGCACCCAGTGTTCTAATATATATTAATGACAATAAATCGAAATTGGAGGTGGATGCTGCAAATCCCATGGACGAAATACAAATGTATCCATACGCAATTATCTGGATATGTTTTTTACAGAGAAAAATCTTAATAATAATCGTTTTAAGGTCGCTTGGACGTCAGCAGACAAATAAAAATAACACCGAGCAGCTTGGTCGCTTCTTCGTTATCTTCATTTTTTCATTCTTCATTATCGGTGCATTACCATCCTCACAAGATGAAGTGGCTTGGGCACTGAACTGTCCTCACTATCAGCGCCTGCTGCCTGAAGAGCAGTACAGTTCCACGTAGAGACCAGTGGAGTTCGGCAACATCATTATTCTAACCTAACCTAACATAACCAAAAGATGAAGTAGCTTGGTCCCTGAACTGCCTCACTATTAGTATTGTATTGTATCTTTTTTATTTAGCTATAAAAAAACAGTTTGATACAGCTAGTAATTACAATATCATTATTTCTAAACATTTTGACTATAAACGACTTATTTTGATTTTACACTACACTATACTTATTTAAAACATATATTTTACACATTTTTTAACTAAATTTAAACTCTTCGCACATTTAACTTCATCTGGCAATTTTTCGTATTCCTTTAGTCCTTTATAAAATAAACTGTTTTGTGTTCTCGCTAATCTATACTTTGGGAGACGAAAGTTTCTTCGATTCCTAGTCTCATAGTTATGACTGTCTTGGTTGTAGCTTAAATTTTTGTTCAAATATCCGGGGAGCATTTTGTTTTTTACTTTTAAAAATAAAAATTAGTACATTATACATTATTCTTTGCTTTACGGTCATTATTTCAATTTTTTTTTAGCATAGGGGCAATTCCAGTTCGTCTATGGCATCTTTTACATATACATAAGGTTGAAAATAAATTAATAAACATATTATACGTAATTATAAAATTTGAAAAATGAGGTTTACTAGATATTTTTTAAACACTTCTTTCGTCTTCTTTTTTTTCTCTCTTTATCTAGTATTTTTTCTTCGGGAAGTCTGTTTAAGATACGAGGGATTATGCATGCCCTGGTCCTGTCTCCGTACACATTTCGCGCTCTCTTCTCTATATATTTATTTACCTTTTATTTTTCGCCGCGTTCCATATGCATGACGGATTTGTTTTTTGTGTGTATCTTTGAGGAGTTCTTCTGTTATAAGTTGATAATATAACATACTTTGTACTGATAAAACACCACACTTTCGGAATAGATTTTTATGGTTATCTTTGTAAAGTAACAAGTTTTGTTTATTCGATAACATTTTTACGAATTGTACTTGTAAATCTTCGATCCTATTTATGTGTGTTTTAAAAGTTAGCCCGTAACAGCTCACACCGTATGAAATAATCGATTCTGCCAACGCATAGTACAAACAGTACAGTCTGGTGGAGTCTGGAAGTCTAGTACCATTACTTTCCTTACCCATAAAGCATTTATTTGTGAGAAAGACGGACCAATTGTCATCGTAATTTCTAACATAGTATCTTACCTTAGGAAACACGATATCCAACGGATCCATATATCCATCCCAGTCGACTCCAGAAACTTGGTTTCCCAGGCCAATGAAGTATCCGCCGAGGAAGATGTTGGTGATGTACACTTGGAAAATGATGTTCAGGAAATTAAGCACTTCACAGAAGATGAGCCAAAGAGACCAGGTTCTGGTAGCATGGAGCCTGGTAAACCAAAAATTATATCCACATTATATTACATTATACTTCTTCTATATTACATTATACTTCTTCTTCGTGGTCTCAATCCTGACGATTGGTTTGCAGAGTTTTTGCATCTCTTTCTTATTGTTATTGTTAATAAGGTAGTTTGTTGTTAATTAGGTAGGTACTAGATAATTATTCTCCCGACTGGTTTCAGAGCAAATCGGTGATTTTTTCCCTGTTGTTTTCCCATAGTAGAGATGAATTGATAATTAATTTAAAATTTCAACCCATTTTATAAAATTGGATTGCGTCATTTTTATGGCTTCATACTTAGAGGATATAAAAAAAACTTTTGGTTGTCTGTAAAGTCGGTTTACGGACGATAATTTACGTGATAACGTCATAAGAAAACATTCATGAAAAATAGCATACTTTTATGAATTGAATTGAATTATTATTATTTTGTATAATACAAAGCAGGAGTCAATAGAAAATTTCAATTTTTTTCCATCAATTAACATTTTTTTTCTTTTTTTTTCTTGTGTGCTGCTGCTGTCTCCCTTCTACTCGGACGCATCGGCCGATGGAGTGGAAGAGAGATAGATGCGTCACAAACCGAACGCTTAGGCCGATCGTGCCTCTCTATCGCTTGCTCCGCGCTCTCGCTTGCACACTCGGCTCAGGCGGAACGTGACAATGAGTCATGCTTTTTCGTGTGTGCAGCCGGCGTTCATCGATTTATTAGACGTTATCACGTCAAAAATATTGTTTTTTTTTTACTAATTTACAGTAAAAATAACATGCCCTACTGTAAAAGTGTTAATTGTAATTTTAAAAATATTTTTACTGATCCTGTTTAAACTAAGAATCGTTAGCCCTTTTGGTCCGCCTTCTCCATGACGAGTTTTCCGTGGTTTTCTCATCATCTCAGGCAGATGCGGAGAAGTTCCCTTTGGTCCACACCACCATGTATCCCGCCTGATCCCAACACAATATATCAATAATCAATTAAGGGGCTACTAGGTCCACCCTTTGTTAATTGTAAAATGTAGTAAGCGCCCGGATGAGCGCTCGTTAAAACACGACCAAAATCCGATCGAGCGTCGCGCCGTTTGGTTTCATTATTATTTGCATCGCGTAGGTATACAAAAAATACACGATAATCTTTAAAATGTAGTAAGCGCTCGGATGAGCGCTCGTTAAAACACGGAATTTAATAAAATCAAAAATCTACTAATGTTTTACAAATTTTAATCAGATAATGCACTAGATATATACGTATTCTTTAATACTGTTTTTGTGTTATGCATCAAATGTAATTAAAAACAGGGGGTTTCTTTAAATTAATTGTGATTCAACGAAATATTTAAATAAAAATTTAGTCCGATAATTCACTAGAAAAAGAATTAATAATTACGTCATATTTTTTTCATTTTTATTTAATGAACCATGAAGTACAAGGGAATTTTGCCCTGACGTACATGAATGTATGGGGGACCCCGTGGACAGTCAATGATAGAAAATCCACTTGATGAAATATAAACCTTGTACTAGGTAAAAAAAAAAATAATAATGTAACCCATTAAAAAAAAGCCCTTTTAGGTCACTTTTGTTGACAAACTAGCATTATCAACACAACTGTTTTTTTCCTCTGCATATAAGTAAACATCTAGAATTTACTTTCAAAATGAATCATCGTACAGAAGCATTATTGCCCTAATAAAATATTTACTTTTTCAATACGTTGCTTATTTTATCTTCAAGATAAGACAAGTTGAATTTACTTTTATCACAGCTTGCACTAATTCGTCATTTTGTTTTCCGACAAAATTTATGATAGATGTTACAAAATTTGTTAAACTGAAAACGAAAAGTTTTATTATGGTTGTAAAACACTTCTATAGTTTTCTAGAAATTAATTATTCATTTCCTTATTATGGAGGATCAACGTGGAAACAATTTTAAAAGATAATTACATTGTAATTTTATTGAATAAATTAGGTAAATGCGGGTAAAAAGGTGAACTCATTAATGAATAAATAATGTTACGAAAACATGTGTTTCAAATTCTGCCATTAGATTTTATTTTTGATCCAATATTTTGTTTATTTCCATGAAGGATTTGTTGGTTTTGTCTCAGTAAGCTTGCAGAAAAAAAAATAGAACGAAAAATCACTAATCCAACGGTGTAAATCGGATCATAAATAAGCGAGATATGATACTTAAAAATTTTTGACTTTGTAAGAAATACAATCGGTGTCAATTTTTACAAAACCCAGGATTTTAACACAAATAAAACATGGCCAGTTCTAAAGTATACTTCTAACAGACCATAAGGAATGTTTAATTAAACATATTTTTACCTTGTTAAGAAGTCAGTTCTAATAGTGGTCATTTTTTTCCTTACTGTATCCCTTGATGGAACAACTTTTCCATTGACCGTTATGTCCTGGTCCGCGTACGACAGAGACGCCATCTGCAGACCTTCCACCAGGGCTTGGATGCGCCCTCCTAAAACAGAAACCAGCATGTAACCCATGATGTTAGATGCATACATGGATTCTGTCCCCTCCCCTCTTCTAACCTAAGCCCTCCTCAATTGATCCCTTCTCTTCCATGTCCCTACATTGAGACCCTGACCGCGGATGCTCGGGTGGATGTCTGGGGTGGGGGGGCTAGCGAGGCAGTATGCCGGTCTCCATACGGGTGGCGGTACTTACTAATAAATAATGAATGAGGGAAGTAACTAACGTTTCCCTACCACCGTTAATTTGGACCGACTCTGGTTGGTTTGGATGATGGGAACAATGACAATTATGATACATAAGCCGAGACAGTGGTAGGGGCAATGAAAGCATCTGTTCGCGCACATCTGACAATCTTAAAATCGTGGTTTAGCTTGTTGAAAAAATCGGTAGACTGAAGAAAGATTCAATAGTTGTTTGAACAGTCTAGAGAAAGAGTGGGGCTTTCATTGTATGCTGTAACCCATTTCTGGTCCTGGCTTTGTCTAAGAAGCGTCTCCACTCGCATCTGTCTCCGGCTGGTTCTCTATGCCCAAGAAACCGAAGATGCGGTGTCCTTCTTTACACCGTTCGCCCACAACGTCCAAGAGCCTTATAAGAGGTTGGCTGTCCTCCATCCACACCCTCCGCTTTTTACCATTGTGATGGACGAATGACATCAGGAAGTTTGGAGAGAGAGAGAGAAAGGATAAAGATGGAGCAGGATAGGGAAGAGAAGAAGAATGGGCTGAGACTAAGGAAAATTACTGTTGTAATGTGTGCAAATACATAGACAAATAATATAATCACCAGGTTATAGCCATGCTGGGCTTGAATCATATTATTGACATCTCAAAACAGACAGAAAACCTCTGGAAATGAAAATGGATTATCTGGACGTTTACCAGGCTTATGACCAGTCATCGGCTGGGTTAAGTGGCTACTTAACGTATTTCATTCCAAAATTCATATTTTTACACATTTCAAAAATTCGTCAGACATGGTTATTGGGGCAGGAATGGGGAATGAGTCGTTTCCAGAGATTCTCCATCTCTGTTGAAATGTCAAAAAAATGACTTATTATTAGAATGTCACGATCAACGAAAGTCTAAGACATTCCTGTCTGATTGCACCGTTCATTGATTATAAAGAATGAATTACAATACGTAGAGTTCAGAAACCACTGGTCCTAGACCAAATATTTTCATTTACAAGTGCTTAGATACTACATTACAGATAACAGTACCTTCTAGTTTCTTCCAGATTTTATGTGGCAAGTAGAACATGATTGCTTGAGCAAACAGCATGAAAGGGAACCCACTGATAGTAGGCGTGGTGCCTCACCAGGTCTTGATCATTCGAGGGTCCTACTCCAGCATGAGGGATGTACCCCGACTGGAGCATCGATTCGTTGTAGTGCCTGACCTGAAACCAACAGGAATTGGAAATAACTGACTAATCACCACGTCATTTTACGTAGTTAGAGGTTAAACGCAACAACACTTTGACCTGGCACACTTATTTTACTCCACGTTCATACATTGCCTCGTGGAAATATCCATTGCTAAAATATACGCTACAAATAATTAACCTAACCTAACCTAACCATCAAGCAATTTCGTCGAAGAGGCAGGTATAGAGGATGAAACGCTACACCAGTCTACCATGGCATGGCACACTTTCTTTGCTTCCCTTCACATTCATTCTCCTTCTCATGAAAACGTATTTTACTAGAAAACGCAGCGACCTGTTAATCTTGAATTATAAACTAACTGATTATCACGCAATTTTTCAAAGGATAGGCGGAGATAAAACGGCACACAACTCTTCCAGGCACACTTTTTTTTAACAGGGAACAATTAACGGAAGATTAAATGCTGAGATTCCATCAACAATGAAAGCCCCCCCATTTCCTCAGACGGTTTTAAAGACTATTGAGTCTTTTTCCAGTACAGCGCAACTCTACCGATTTTTTCAACAAGCTAAAGCGCGATTTTAATATTGTCAGTGGGATGTATATTGAGACCTCTTCGCACGTACACACAAACAGACTGGGACAGGCAGCCCCAGCCAGCGAACACCAAGCCCCCCTGGGGACTACCCCACTAAGAAATATTATGGTTCTAGATACTTCCTTTTACGGAACAAAACGTGCACAAATGCCAGGGTTTCCATCGACAATATAACACAGTGAATAGTTAATTACCACTGTGAAAGTGCTGGTGAAGAAACAGAATGTGTTGATGACGTGCGCTGGAACTCCACTATCCGCGATGCACCTGATGTGCTCGCCAATGTATTCCCTGGAGCAGACGAGGATGGTGCAGAGGATGAGGATGACGAAGGACACGCGGTAGTGGAGCCAGAAGACCAGGTTATCGATGGACGCTTTGCCCGGCTTGATCTTCACGTGGTTGCCCAGCACTGAGAACGTGGCCAACATCTGGGGAAGAGAAATCAAACATTTAAGTTGGTGAGTTGGGTGGTTGTTGCCTTGGTAGGTTGATCAGTTGTTGCGTTGGTGACTTGGTGTGTTGGTGAGTTGGTCAACCGTTGAGTTATGGGTAGTTTAGGTGGTAGGTTATTGAGTTGGCAGTTGATGAATAGATGAGATGGTAAGCTGTTCAGTTGGTTTATTGTTAAGCTAGTAAGTTGATGAATTCTTGAACCAGTGGGTATCAATTTTCTTTATCAAGTATTTAACCACCTCAACAAGCTAAGAGTTCGAATAACGGATGGTAATAACATCACAATGATCACGATTTTTGGTTCTCATCTAGAATCGAACCCACACTTCGAGGCCCGCATAACGAATTGGCATTTAGCACGCTGTTGAATTAGCAAGTTGGCTTGAGAAAAATCTAGTATCGCCGGCAATCGAACCCGGAGCCTCCGTATTGTGAGTCCGGCGTCTTAACTTCTTAGGCCATCCTTAATTTCTTCATAATTGTTTGTAATATTTTGACGCATTACTCAATAAATGTATTGAGACGTGCTCTCGGAAAAGTCTATTAAAAACACATTAAAGGTACATTAGTCGACATAATAATCGTCAGAATCGTATGAAGGTTAAACCACACCTTACCACACGAAAAGTGATGATAATTTTACTACAATCAGACCAATCGATCACTTTAATAATGACTGTGGTGATATATACATATACATGGTCCTACTGATAAAATCATTCGTTATATACCTATTATGTATTATGTACCTATATACAAGCAGTTCAAAGAGCGATGTCGCGCCTATATACAATAGCTAATGCGTAATAAATCAATCATCATCATCATTCCATATCCGCTCCCTGTGTGGAGCATATGGAGTCCACAAACTGCGATCGGCCGCCAGCTCCCGTGCATCCTCCCAAGTCAAGTCCACGTCCCGCAGCTCTGACGCAAACTGCCGGGGAACAGTGGACGCCAGGACGCCGAGAACCTGATGCCTTGTAAAATAGGCAAGCATGGTTAAGGCTCTCGGGATGCTTACGTAGTATATGGCCTACAATAATAAATAACTAGCTAACTAACTAACTAACCATAAATAACCCGAAGGGGTAGACAGAGAGGAGTGGGATAGAACGTCACTAACTAACTAACCTCGGGACGCCATTTTCGTAGTGCATAGGGCACTGCCATAGAAAATGTATTAATTTTAATTTATAAACAAAACTGTATAATATGAACTCTTTGGAGTTTTCAATTGTGGTTAATTTCGGATTTCTATAAAAACCATCAAAAAAAATTGATTTTTAACATTCCTATTTCGTTAACTAACTAACAACCATCACGCCATTTCCCCGTAGGGGTAGGCAGAGAGGATAGAACGCCATACCACTGGGTCCTGACATACTTCCTTTGCTTCCTCTACATTCATACATCTTCTCATGCACATACGTCGATTATTTCGACTTTTCACATGGCCACTTTCAAGTACTTGTTGTACTTGGTCATGCCATGTCTTTTTCGGCCTTCCTCGGCTTTTACATCCAGGCACACTTGCATTAAAACTTCTTTTAGCCGTTCTTTCATCACTCATTCGCTCCACATGACCAAACCATCGTAAAAGCCCTTTCTTAATTTTGTCGATAATGCTTATCTCAGCCTTGCACTCTGCTCTAATTTCGACATTTGTACACCTATCATACATAGTCTTACCACACATAGAGATCGCATTTCAACAGCATTCAGTCTACTTTCATCCTTCTTTTTCCAACACCACGCTTCACTACTTTACATAAGGGTTGGTACCAGAACTCCGTTGTGTACTGCCAATTTTGTTTCCTTCGATAAGTTCTTATTTGCCACTATCGATTTCAAGGCACCATTAACTCTGTTTCCGGCACTAACCCTTCTCTCAATGTCCTTATCCACATTTCCGTCTCTTGTAAACATACTTCCCAAATATACAAATTCTATCTATCTTCCACTACCTAAATACATTTTAATCATTCTGCTTCCCTCTCATAAGTTGAGATTGAGACAAAATTGTCTATATCTTCCTAGGACTAGGACATGACTAGGAACGGAAGAAAATAGCATATCTATGTAAAATAAACATCATTGTTTCTTTTAAATTGTCTGTCTTCCGTGTTATGTTAGATTTTTCCTCTTTTCTTACTGATAACACCCCCATATCGCCCTTGACAACTTCACCAGTTCACCTATCTTCAGAATCTCAAATAGATAACATTACTGAAAACGGTACCCATCGTCATTTTATAAAAAAAAGCTGCGTCCGCCATGTTGGATTAAAAAAATAACGCTACATTCGAAATCAGGATGCCTAAAACCCCTGAAAGCGATACCCATCTCATTTTATTTTTAAAAAATGCGTCTGCCAAGTTGAAATTCAAAATAAGCTCTAAATTTGAAATTAGGACCCCTATTACACTAGAGATTATAGATTTGGTCATATAATCTGAGATCTTATAGGTAAGTCGTGTGATCAATACACATAACCTAAAAATCATACAAATATTTGTCACTCTCTCCGAACATCTAAATCTTGACACATCACGATAACTGATAATGATAAGAACAGGCACACATTTCTAATCACAGAATTTCGCAATCTGTTTATTGTACACAACATATTTAAAGTACTTGTTAACTATAAACCAGTAAAAAATCACGTGACTTTAATTTATTATTGTCACAAATAAACGAAAGCAATCGGGCCTAATCATGATAAAGATGATCACTACTAATGAAAGCCCCACCCTTTCCCTAGACTGCTTTAAAGACTATTGAGTCTTTTTCAGTCCAGCCAACTACCGATTTTTTCAACTAGCTAAACCGCGATTCTAAGATTGTTAGCGTGATAAAAATACGGATGAATTTACGTTATGTACGCAAACAAATGCTTTCATTGCCCCTACCACTGTCTCGGCTTATGTCATTCATAATTGTCATTGTTTCCATCACCCAAACCAACCAGAGTCGGCCCAAATTAACAGTGGTAGGGTATGTTAGTTTCTACCCCGATCATTATTTATAAGTAATTACAACCACCCGTGTGGAGACCGGTATCCCGCCTCGCCAGGCCCCCCATCCCAGACATCCACCCGTGCACCCGCGGTCAGGGTCTCAATGGAGGGGGGATTAGGGATGAGAGGGGAGGGGACAGAACGCATGCATGCATCTCACACTATCATCCTATCATCCTATCTGGCAGACACTATTTCATACGTCCCCTGCCGTACCTTATCACAATACCTATCCAAAGACCATCCTATCCTTACAAAAGACACAATACAATTGAGTTGAGGGATGGGATATAATTAGCAGACCATAAACCATCCATCACTACTAATACTCATCGTCATCATCATACCATATCCGCTTCCTAAGTGGAGCATATGGATTCTACAAACTGCCTCCAAGCCAAGCGATCGGCCGCCATCTCCCGTGCATCCTCCCAAGTCAAGTCCACGCAGTTCTGACGAAAACTGCCGACGGATTGTCAACAGCGCACGTCCAGAACCTGATCCTTGTAAAATAGGCAAGCATGGTGGCGGCTCTCGGGAGGCATACGTAGTATATGGCCTAGCCAGCCGAAACGCCTACGCCGGATGACAGTAGATACCAACGGTTGCTGCTTCACTTCTGTGTTCCTTACAAAGTCAAACTTAACCGCCTCATCAGGCCAGGAGACCCAATTACAGCCCGCGATTACGGTAGTAAACCCAAACGTCACTAGACTCCCATTTCTCGCCGAACTGTCAAATCGTTTATCTCTAACTTTACTTATTCGACGAATTTGCTTCTCCAAAAATGTTGATCTTTTATGTCTTGTGGAATGCATAGACCTCGAGAGATTCTACCAAGATTGTACTCTACTTTGAAGCCAAAAATCCGATTCCGATTTTCGACAGTGACAGTTATCAGAATCGCTAAAATGTCTTTAACCTTAGATGAATCGATTCACTGAGAGGAACAACGTCACAAACACCCAGGCTTGATAAAATCACTTATGATTTTGGTGTTCTCATATAACACATTCGACTCCAAATATGATGTAGATTCACCCGCTTTCGGGTTGCACTACGAGTTTTGTGTACAGCATACATAATATTCAATTGACAATTTATTGCGAAATATAAATTATTCTTAAGTAAATTATGTAAATGTTAGGTTATTACTACTACAACTATTACTACTTTCCCTTATCCGCACCCAATGGTGCACTTGGTACATAATAATAATTATTCTTGATTTTATGTCTAGAGGCGTTTCAAATTTTGATACACATTACAGTTTACAGTATCTGGTCTTCATCAAAATAAGTCACTAATGTATTTTGTAGTGTCTTGCATAAACGTTTAATATGTGATACCTTGGACCGGCAATGAACTGAAACATTTTTTCTCTCGGGAGGCGTACGTAGTATATGGCCTAGCCAGCCGAAACGCCTTTGCCGGATGACAGTAGATATCAAGGGTTGCTGTGTCCGTTGCCTCACCTCTGTGTTCCTTACAAAGACAGTGGACGACCAGGACGCCGAGAAACTGAAGCCTTGTAAAATATCGCAATGTACGATGGACTATTAACACGTTATTTTTTAAAAATAAATTTATTTTTAAATTCAATATTTTGAGAGCCTTAACCATGCTTGCCTGTATTATATTTCAAGGCATCGGGTTCTCGGCGTCCTGGACGACCACTGTTGACAATTCGCCGGCAGTTTGCGCCAGAGCTGCGGGACGTGGGCTTGACTTGGAAGGATGCACGGAAACTGGCGCCCGATTGCTTGGCCTGGCGGCAGTTTGTGGAATCCATATGCTCCACATGGAGAGCGAATATGGTATTATGATGATGATTTTTTTTATTATTTAGTTAGTTTTACAATGAACTTATACTAATTATTTACTACAACTACCACCTACTACTTTCCCTTATCCGCACCCAATGGTGCATGGGACACTGCATCGGTACACCAAGTGCAGTGATTCTTGATCATTTCATGAAGGTAAGATGATTAGTCATACGCTTTAGTACCAGTCCAAGGTATCACGCATGAAATATTAATATGAAAATAGCATGTAAATAAATAGTTCATGTTAACCCCCTGCAATCGCACCCGCGACCTCATGTACGGTAGTCAAATGCGCTACCACCAATACATAAATAGATATGAATTATTACTTTTAAAATAAGCCATTATGAGATTAAACAAATAACTAACTAACTAACTAACTAACCATCACGCCATTTCCCCGAAGGAGTAGGCAGAGAGGATAGAACGCCACACCACTCTGTCCTGGCACACTTCTCTTGCTTCCTCCACTTTCATACATCTTCTCATGCACGCACGTCGATTATTCCGACTTCTTACATGCCCACTTTCAAGCACTTGTTTTACTTGATCATGCCATGTCTTTCTCGGCCTTCCTCGACTTCTATATCCAGGCACAGTTGCATTATATATTTTTTTAGCCGTTCTTTCATCATCCATTCGCTCTACATGACCGAACCAACGTAAAAGACCTTTCTTATTTTTGTCGATAATGCTTAAACAACTCAATAAACATATCAACAAACAAATAAACATATCCTAAATAAGCATGTTAAGCGGCGTTTTACCGGCAGATTCAAAATCATTTTAAAAAAGCGTTCCATTACCTTGATTCAAACTGCGGACGTTCGCGAAAGCACCACTTTCTGCACTGCACAATATTGCGCCGGTCGGGAGGGAGGATGTTACGAACACACTTTAGAGTATTCAGTTTTCAGTTTGACAGATGGGAGCACTTTGACAGTAGACGAAGATCGTGTAACTTCGGCAAACTTCGCTCGAATAATGAATTCGTTGTCCCGTGGTACAACGCTGAGCCACAGGGTGATTCAAAAGTCAATTAATTAACCGAATTAGTAAATTATTACGATTTTTTTTTACCTCGTGTTGTTTTCTGTTTTCTGTCCCCCTCGTTAGCGCGTTGGGCTACCATGTTCGGGTCACGGGTTCGATTCCCGATGGGATCAAAATGAAATGATTGTTTAAATTATGTTTTTCAGAGAAAATTCCTTCATATTTATGCGATACCTTTGGTCCTTGGATACTACAGCTCTTGGTTTATTAATTCAGTGCTCTATGCACCATTAGGTGTCGTGGAAAAGTAGTAGTAGGTAGTATTTCTGTTTTTAGGAATGATAAAGGATTTTAAATGTTTTTATTTAGAGCATACTACACCACGTGACTCGCGGCCGCTTCCCATACAAACATATTCCTAGAATGAGGAAATCCACTGCCACCCGGAATTGAATTTTAAAAATGCTTTCGTGTAGACGCGAATATTTAAAATTTTGAAAGTCGGATTAAATATCTCAATAATTTACCCAAAAATAAATAAAAAATGTTGAAAATAGCATTAATTTCAAAATCTTAAACAATGACGTCACGCCTTGTATCTAAGTGTAGTGTTTTCCGTTTCCGTTTTTAAAGATGGCCGCCATTCACTCTCCCTAGAACAGCTGTTGACAGTTTAACTGACAGTTGGCTGGAGAAATCGTTTGCATAGATTTTTGACAGTTTTGTTATTGGCTGGAGAAATATGTTAGCCGTGCCATACCGTTAGCCGCCCGTTTTATGACGTCACTCCTGCAAAAATGACGCACTTAGTACATAGTAGTATTTGGCGCGGTATTTGAAATGTTACTTTAAAAAAATCAATAACTTATAAAAAAAAAAATTTGCTTAGTTGAATAGTACGTTTTTATAGAAAAAAAATACTTGAGAAAACAGTGGATTACCTCATTGAATGTTTCTACAAGTAAATTTTGTGTAAATAAGTGTAAGAAATTAGATTTTGGAGGAAAATGCAGAGTGTTTTATTCATTTTTATTGCTACACCATCAATCACCAATGACATTTTTTCGGCATCCTACGTTAGAGCTACGCTCACCTGACGAGAGAGGACGCACATGAGTTGGTGACCGATCGCTAAGCTTGGAGCCAGCTTGTGGGATCCATATGCTACACATAGAGAGGATTTGTAATTAGCTATGCTAACACTAACCATCACGCCATTTCCAAAAGGGATCAAAGAGGGTAGAACGCCACACCACACTATCCTGGCACTCTAATTTGCTTCCTCCGCATTCATGGATCTTATCACAAGTCCATTTTTAAGTTTTCGTCTTACCACGACTTCCTCGGCCTTCCACTAAACACATAAATATTTTCAATTGACTCGATCGGGAATCTACCCCGGGACCCGTACTACAGATATTTAATCATTTTCTAACCACTCTACCACTGAAACGCTAAACCAATAAAACAAACTCGTTAGAAAATGGTGTATTTTTCGTTTCGTAAACTAAGTGATAATTTTTCATGCAAGCATATCATTTTTCTTGTGTTCTTAGAAAACATATTTCCTGATGAATCTGCAAAATACAAAATACTGTCAATGTTTTTTGTCCGTACATGCAACTTTATTTAATTATACAACAGTGTATTTATTATAATACGGTTGGAAAAAACAAAAATCATGGTGCAATCCGTTTGTAAATCGGATAAATAAGCGAGATATAAGAGTTTTGTTCATTGCCGCTATCACTGTCTCGGCTGTATTGTCATTATGAACACATTCACCCCAACCTGCACGAGGGGCCTAATAGGTATATTAGTAATTCTACCCCCCTTGCAGACGTTAGTAACAACTACCCCCCGCCAACTGCGCCCGGAGAAGACGCTTGCTTAACTACGCAGTGAAATTAGTACATTGTAAGTAAACTATTTTTAAAAAAAAATTCTCACTTCACATTTTTCTGATTACTTAAATTCCATCTCCCCATCTACCTATTTCTAAATAATAATACACCCTGTATAGAGCATATGGCGTCCACAATGAAAGACCCGCCCTGCCTTGAACCGCTTTCAATACTATTGAGGTTTATTTCAGTCCAGCACAACTCTACCAATTTTTTAAAGCAAATATGTGATATTTAATAGAATTAGCTTTAAATAGCTTGCATGTTGTGTCTTTCTTTATCCGCCCCGTAGCACAGTGGTAGTGCATTTGGCTACCGTGCATGAGGTCGCGGGTTCGATTCCCGTTGTGGGTCAACATGAAATATTTATCTACATGAGATTCATATCATTATTTCATGTACGATACCTTGGACTGGTACTGAACCATAAGACTGATCATCCTATCTTTATGTAATAAAACGATCAGATACACTGTACTCGGTGTACCGATACAGTGCCCTATGCACCATTGGGTGCGGATAAGAAAAAGTGATTAATAGTAGTGTTAGTAGTCTTCCTATGGTCAGGTCTGCGTCCCGTAATTCAGACGTTAATTTTTATTTGTTAATTATTAATTATTGGAGAATTAATTAGTTTATTTTCTTGTATCTCTGTGAGCCTTTTGATAAGATTTGATAATTCTTGGTTGTAAATGAATGCCTTATGAGGCCTTATCAGTATTACTTGTCTTTTATTATTTGATATAATGTTGATAGATAGGTTCTATACAATTATACATTTAAACATAAGTACCTACTTAATATTTTTTATACGTACCCAAAATAACAGATATAAGAGTTTTGAGAATAGGTGTCTTAGATGAATAGGTGCGCGTTTTCCTTTTTTCTTAAATTCGTAATAGAAGTGGCTAGAATCCTAACCGTCCACGCGCTTTGTAGCTGCAACACTTGTCGGGGTCCAGCCTTTTTTATTATGTATACAGGGTGTAACAAAACTCGATGTACAAGCGGGAAACCAGTGAATCTACATAATATTTGGATTCGATTTTGTAGGTTAAAATTTTTTGATTTGACCCTTAGTTTTTGAGAAAATTGAGTGTGAATAAGTCGATGCAAACACGCATCTGGTCGATTTCTAAAATGTGGTAAAAAAACAAAGCTATAATTTTAAATTCCAGGGAGAAAATCGAGAAATACGTTTGTATGGGAAAGCGGCCACGAGTCACGTAGTGCTTATAAATGCAAGAATATGTTTAATAAATACTTTTTTTTTATTTAAAAAATAAATCTACGCAATCTTATGATATTTGAACATATTTCAATTTGTAAAAACTATTTTCAATAAAGCTAAGCGGCTTGTGCTTGAAAATAGGAATCAAGTCGTGGCGCAGTGGGTATTCGAACCGGAGATCTCTAGACTCGGAGAAGGCGACGCTACCACAAGGCCACCACCCGTTCGAAATATAAGAAGTGTTTGTTTTATCTCTAGACTAAACATAATGATACATTGCATTACGTTTAAATATTTAATATCACGAAAAACTACTATATCTCTTCCAAGCGTTTATTTTACTTTTGACACATGGGCGCCTATGAAGTTCCGTAATTATTGACAGGCAACCATAGACCGAAAAATGCAATACTTCATGTTTTTTTCTTTACGAAAGTGAAGCACATGTTCTTTAGCTCCGATATTTATCGATATCGATGTTTATTGAGCCTACTTATGCAACAAAGGATTATTCAAGTTGATTTTTTCCATGAAAAAATGTAAAATGTGATTTGAATTAAAACCTATTTGTTTTTTTTTCTTTGTTTGTCGCGACACAGTATTTCTCAATTACATTACGACCCAATAAAATAGTCCTATGCATATTTGGGTTTTCTGTAGCTCCTGCACCCGATGACAAACTCCAATTAAGGAGTTTATCGGGACTGTATTTAAAGTTTCTTTTGTAAAGAAATTATGTATTTTTTGTAATATTTTTTATTTGAATAAAGACTGTTAAAAAAAAAAAGTTTTACGACAGCGCTTTCGTAATATAAACTCTGCTTTAAACGTCTGGGTATGTTTATAAACTACAAAATGTTGAGCAAAAATAAAATGTAAATGTGCTAAATTGATTAAAACTTCTTCATAAATAAAGTCGATTTGTATGAGAAATCGATTCGGTAACGCATTAGGATATCCCTAATCGATACATAATCGAGCTGTCAAAAGTAAAATAAACGCTTGGAATTGGTATAGTGTAGTGTATTGCTCGTATGGGCCACACACACACACATGTATGATGTAATTGTAATAAATATGAAGATATTAGCTGATAAGGGCATTGTTTGAGATAAGTCCTTTCCCAAGCAAAAGAAATAGTTTTTTTTGGGAAGGAACAGCGAAACATATAGCTTAAGACCCTTTGCAAAATAATATTTTCTTATTTACTATTAAATTTTGTAAAAACAATTGCATCGTGTCAAGATGCCCAGATCCCCCTGGCTTTGTCGGGACAAGTCATCGAAAGGGTCGAGAGATTCAAATACCTGGGAGCGTACATGACAGAAAACGGCAGAGTTCAGAAAGAACTGGAAGTGCGGTTTGGAGTAGCGGGCGCCGCATTCAACAGTATGAAAGCTGTCTGGAGATCGGATGTTTATGTCGATCAAAATGCCGCCTTTATAACTCCTGCATCACACCTGTTCTCCTCTATGGCTGCGAATCGTGGCACCTAACCAGGGCCCAAGATAGCAGACTTCTGAGAGTGCAGAGAATAGGTATTAGAAGAATTTTAGGTGTGGTGTGCGGTGGTTTGACTTTGTAAAGGAACACAGAGGTGAGGCAACGCACACAGCAACCCTTGGTATCTACCTATCTACTGTCATCGGCGTAATTTTACATAGACTAATATTATTACATTACACTTAATTTAAAAAAAATCCTAACTATTCTTATCTACACTAATATTTCTCACACATATATTTTTACACTTAGCCCTAAATAAATTTAAAAGTTTTTTTGTTCATTTTTTATTTCTTCTGGCATCTCCTCATACATTTTAATGCCCTTGTACATTAGACAATTCTGTGACATAGTTTTTCTTTTTCTTTTCTAATCTTATATTTTTTGAACCTCTTGTTGCATATTTATGAAAAAAGTCATTGTTTTTTAATTTGTTTTGCAAATATCTTGGAATTATCCCTTTAACAATTTTGTTAATTTCATTAGCAACATTATATTTAATTCTTTGGTCTACTGTCATACATAATATTCAAGAGTTTAATCATTTTTTTTAATGTTTGTTCTTCTACTGCACTTCAATATGATTCGCATTGCTTTGTTTTGCAGAATTTGTAATTTTTTTGGCTCTCCTTCATTACTAAGGTATAATTAAATGAGCAGTAGTCTATATGTGGGACAATTATACTCTTGTATATTAGAAGTGATGTTTTTTGATCTAGTTTATTTCTAATTCTAAACACTTTTCCATATTATAATATGTATAATGCACCAAAAATTTGCATTTTATTCAATCCGAAATCTTGCACGTTTACGCTAACTGTTGAAAGCACGACGTAAATATGAACAGATCACATTCAAACAATAAAAATGGACGAAAGGCGATACTCTTTTTATTCAAACGCATTCGGCGGCGACTCTTGACGACAACTCCGTGACGTAGGCGTAGGCGCAAAACTTAAAAAAATCGCTTCGTCTTCAAAAAAACTTTAAACAAAAAAAGAAATACGTACTTACGTCTGTTGGTGGTGCAGCCATTTTAAAACTTTTTGGAAAAATATGCAAGACGACTAACTACGATCAAATCAAAGCCCATTTATCATGCCGAAATGCGCCTTGGTATCACATTTTTATCACAATTAGATTCTTATCACGAATTCCTTTTGTAATAAGCCGCCTTTGCGATTTTAATCGTTACGATTAAAAAGCTTAATTTTACAAATATTTGTAAAGGGCTCTAGCATAAAATATTCAAATAATGACGAACTCGATTTTTTAGACTTTATCAGAGAAGTAGACTTGTAGGCAGGGCCGGTTTTAGAATTGAAAAAAAAAGAAATTCTTTTAGAGAAGCTTTCATAAGTACCTACCGCAGTTTCAGTAAAATTGCACAAATAATTCTTACTAAAATGCGGTCTTTTTTATTGTGTTTTCTTTATGAATAGTTTTAATTTGACTAAATTATCATCATCATCATCACAACATATCCGCTCCCTATGTGGAGCATATGGAATCCACAAACTGCTTCCAGGCCAAGCGATCGGCCGCCAGCTCTCCCGTGCATCCTCCCAAGTCAAGTCCACGTCCCGCAGCTCTGATGCAAACTGCCGACGAATTGTCAACAGTGGACGACCAGGACGCCGGGAACCTGATGCCTTGTAAAATAGGCAAACATGGTTAAGGCTCTCGGGAGGCATACGTGGCACCTAACCAGGGCCCAAGATAGCAGACTTCTGAGTTTTGAGAATAGGTGTCTTAGAAGAATTTTAGGTGTGCGGTGGTTTGACTTTGTAAGGAACACAGAGGTGAGGCAACGGACACAGCAACCCTTGGTATCTACTGTCATCCGGCGAAGGCGTTTTGGCTGGCAGGGCATATACTTCGTATGACTAAATAAACAATTTGCAAAAATTTTTCAAAAAGAAATCTACTTCTTTATCAATTTTCTCGAAAACTGTGTATCAAATAAAAAAAAATTATTCCTCAAAATCGACTCTAAATATGATGTAGATTCACTGGTTTCCAGCTTGTACAACGAGTTTTGTCACACGGTGTATAATGGTCCAGCCAACCGAAACAGTTGATACCAAGGGTTGCTGCGTGCGTTGCCTCTTCTCTGCGTTTTTTACTAAATCAAACCACCAAGCATATAT